>JAQQZZ010119858.1:0-14669 GCA_030265115.1 Mopalia vespertina
GGACAATCCGTCGTCATATAAGTGAAATACCCTTGAGTATGACGTTAAACCCCAATCAAACAAACAAACAAACAATCGCTTGGTACTCGCTATACATGTACATGATTGAGCTATTAGCAGGTATAAATACATGTATTCCAATAAGACTGCATGCCAACGAAAGTCAGTCTGTATAAGCAGTGTCATGCTGTCAGTAATTAGGATTAGAGGAAAATCAAATTTTCAAGAGAAGAAAATTTGATGTAGTACAATGTACACAATGTTGAAAAATTTACTGGTGTAGTACATTGCTGTCATAGGAGTCAAAGATACTTAAGCATGACATTCAGCACGACATTCAGCACCAATCAATCAAATATCCATGAACAGTAGACAGTAAATAAGTGTTCCCAATTCTCTGATTACATCATTATCTCACTAACTGATGACGTCATTATGTTATCTTTATATTAGTTGTGCATTTGGGCTCAAAGGTGGTTTGGGTTTTTGTCCCTACAGGAATTGGGTGAGGCCAGGGACGCATTGCTGCAACAGCTGAATGATTCCATCAGGCGACAAAAGGATTTAGAAGACTCTAATAAGGGTGATCATGTGATGCCACTTCATTTTGAGCCTGAAATTGATTTTTGTCTTGAGCCACTTTTCAGTGAGTCCGCCTGTGAATGGCAACCAGAACATGATTCTTTCGAGTTGGAAAATGCTTTAAGGAATTCTGAAAGAATGACTGACCTAGAGAACTTGAAAAGTCCCTCTGTTTATTCTGGTCGAGGTGAAGTTTTTGTAGAAAGCCATTCTGGAGAGGACGATAGCCTTGAGTATGATTTTGAAAGTAAATTTAACACATTACAGTCTGAACATGACCAGCTACTTGTCAAAGCCAATGATTTAGAAGAGACAGTTTTGAAACTGTCTCCAATAAAACCGACAGGAGCAGAGAATAGCGCTGATGCTGACATGACGGCACATATACTTCAGTTACAAATAGAACGAGAAACTCTTGAGCAAAAACTGAAAGAACAAAGAGAGCTGTTTAGTTTTGAAAAATCTGAACTGCAGCAAAGGTGTCATGCTTTGACTCTTGATTTAGAAACAATTAGCTTATTCAAAAAGAACCTTGAGCAAGAATTAGAATCAATGACTGAAGCCCTAGGAAAGAGAAGCGAAGCACAAGTTTTGACAAATGTTGATAATACTGACACAAACCCGCCTGCTATGAAAGCAGCTGAAGTAGAGACTTCTTCAGTGCTATTATCAACCATACCAGAAAATCCAAATGTGTTAATTCAAAAAGTACAGGAATTGTCCCAGAAATGTAGTCAATACGAGTCTGTGGTAGCTGATTTGAAGGAACAAATTCAAAGAATGAGGAATAGTAATGTTATCTTCACTGAGGAGGTAGTGCAACAGGAAGAAATGCAGAATGATCTTTTTGTGGAAGTTAACCGACTCAATGATGAAAACGATACTTTGCGATCATTCATTACCCAGTCCAATCATCAGACACATTCAGATCCAGAGGACCATCGGCAACAACAAAATGACAAAATGGTGTATGAGGACTTTAAATCTACAGATAGTCTAGAAATCCGGAGCTCCTTTGCTCATGATGGGAAACATAGGTCTGGTAGGAAAACTGCAGGAATAGAAAACTTAGAGAAGCCCAGTTTAGAGGCTGAATGGGATGATGCAGGGAGGCATAGTTTAGACAGTTTAGATGAGCAATATACCAGGTCAATTGTTAGTGAAGGGGAGCGAAGTCCCGATAGTTTAGATGATGTTTCCTCTCTTTGTGATCAAATGTTTGTGACAGCATTGTCCCCTGGTGACACCCAAAAGCAAGATGTGTCCACTGAGACCTTGTTCGTTTCTTTAGTAAATGCTTCAACTGAAATGGATTCAGGGTGCTTGTGGTCTGATGAAGAAGATGGGTTACCAACACAGGAGAGATTTTATCAACTGGAAATGGAGAAGATGTTGTTGAAAGCCAAAGTTTCAAAACTTGAAGAAGACTTAGCAAAACTTAAGTCTTCTGTTTCAGGTGGCCCTGAGAGAGTTTCAAGTTGGGTTTGGGATAATGATGATGCTAAGCACGGTTCAGCCCAGCAATGGAGGAGTAGTTCAGAAAGTCTTGACAATACTTTCTATAGAAGACTTCCCAGAGAAGGTTCCTCTATGGTGGAATCCTCGTCAACTGTTACAAGTCATTCAGGTGGGAGTGTCGAGAATTTAGTGGATGCTCGGTTCAGGGAGAAGACAGCCGTGCGTTACCCGGTTATGGCAGCACGTAGAGAGACTAGCAGTAGCCCGTCTCCAGCCAGGGAATCTTCCTCCTTCCCTTCCGTCTTTGATGGGGAAAGCACTAGTGGAACAGACAAAGGAATTGCGGAAGATTTGTTTTCTCCCAGTACTATCCACTCTGGGAATCTCACTGACCAATTAGCTGATTTGAGCAAAGAAATGAAAGAAACACAAGATATTTATGTTAGAGAAAAGGCTCTGCTTCAAGAGGCTCTAGATAGAGAACAAGAAAATAAAGAACTTCTGGCCTCTCGAATTGATTCCAGAGAAAGTTCATTTGACTCGGGTGCTGATGTGGACATTGCAACTCTGAAAGAGAAACTGGCCTTGGCAAACCAAACGATTAAGTTTTTGCGTCACGAGAATGAAGAATGGATTCAGCGTGTAAAGAAACAAGAAGCTCTAGTTTTCCATCTACGTGAATGTTTAGACACTGGAAAATCTGCATCACATGATTTGCAAGATGTTTTCGGTCAGCAATTCGCAATGTTGAAAGATCATCGTAATGAACTCTTAAGCAAACTAGAGGAAAAATTGGATGGAGAAAAAAGGCTGGCCCAAGTAATTGGAGAGAGAACAGTTCTGGAAGAAAATCTAAGGATGGAAAAGGAACTGTTGACAGAAAAAATGATAGACAAGAATATTTTAGAATCAGAGATGCTTGAACTGAAATTAGAGCTTGAAAGAACAACACAAGAGCAGAAACTCTTGGAAGAGAAGCTTTATCAGAAGGACAAAACTGAGAAACATTTAATGCGTCAGAAACGAATGCTTGAAGAAGAGCTTTATGAAATTGAAACTAAACTTCGGGAAAGAGAAGCCGCGCTAGAATTGGAGAAAAGTAACTTATTACGTGAATTAAAGGAAAAAGATTTAGCAATAAAACGCTATGAAGCTCGACAGAACTCCTCCAGTATAATATCTGGTTTTTCATCCCCAAGATTGTCGACATCTCTTACTTCACTGTCAGTTGCTAGTAGTGGGAGTTCTACATCTCGTACCGAGGGTGGGCGATTACGACACATGGAGAAAGTGCGAGCAGAAGTAGAGGAGAAACACAGAGATGCTATAGACATCCTGAGGCACCAGATGAATGCAAATCATGCGATGGAGGAGGTGCGAATTCGTGAACAGCACACAGCTGACCTGGCAGCACTCAATCAGCGACATTTACAACAGGTGCATTGGCCTCCTTATTGACTCTCTCTGGTGCATGTTTCCTAGTTATAATGCTTAGTAACGATAGACTTATAAACAATTTTGGTGGAAAAACATAGGAGAGATCATTTTTTAAGAAAACATGTTTATTTCAATCGTACTTAATCAATTAAAAGAACTCCAATTTTTACCATACCACAAACTTTTCATCTTTATAGATTTGGCTAAATCTAAAAGGCTTAGATCTAAAATCATTTTCTTGACAAAATAAACATTTCTATTTAGGCAGATGGAATGTATTCAACATTTTCCCTTTGAAATTGAGTGGCTTTGAGGCACCATCATATGAGTGAATCAACCTTAAGTATGGTGTTGAACCCCAATAAAACAACCAAACAAGCCCTTTGAAATTGTGCAAAAAGAAAAACTATTTCGGCTGGCTGGTATAGGCAAACAGAGAAGTACTATGGGTTCTGCTGTTTAAAGGGTCTTTTTTTTTTTACCTGTGAAAACAAATTTACAAAGTTTCTGGGATTTTTCTATGTGGATAAAGCATGTAATAATCTAATTCTACATGTATTTGCTTCTCAGTTATTATATAAAGCTCAAACTGGCAATTTGAAAACAAACAAACCATTTTTAATTTTTTTAAATAATCTCTCCAATGTTTTTCATGAACTCACATGTAACTATATATTTGGTGATTGGACAAATGGTGAAGGAAATGCATGACTAAAACACAGGCACCATAGGCCTGTGCAGTAGAGTGCGCACTTAGGCGAAAGCTTTGCTAAGGCTGTATCTTTCAGCAGAGAAAGCTACAACCTACTAGGCTATATAGCAATTGATCAGTCAATTGAAACAGGCCTCTGATTTCATTACTTCAGCATGATGTACAATCTTTTGCTTTATCCTTTCCACAAACTCAACACATTCTTCCAGCATATATGCTCATGTTGCTTGTTTTAGTCTTAAACATACATGTACATGTACCTCTTGAATATTTTCTTTGTTAATATGGATGCAATATTGTTGCTGCTATCATTGTTGCCACTTTGTAAGTTTCTTTTAAACTTTTATACTCTCTTTTTTGTATGTATTTTGCACCTCTTTTCTCTGCTGTATTTGAGATTTTTGTGACCATTTATCAATTAACATGACACCAATAGAAAAAAAGACAGTAAAAGGTTTATAATGAGAAAAAAGATTTTTTGTTATAATATATTATTACTTTTTTTAATCTAAGTAGATGATTTATTTTGTACTCAAGAAAGAGGAGGTTCCTAAAATGTATGCTTTAGTTTATATACAGAACAGTTAAAAAAACTAATGAAAAAAAAGAACATTATTTTGTGCCAAATTCAAATAATTTTTATTCTTTTAATATTTTTGCGTGATTTTTTTGTCTTTAAAAGTTTCATTATGATCAGATTTTTTGAGGAGGTAAATATGTAAAGATTGTTTTAAAATTGTAAGGAAAAAAAAGTTGACTGGAATGGGGAAGTCAGTGCATAAATTCTAATCAACTTAAATTATAATGTTCAGAACCTACATGTAGAATGTTCAAATTGTGAATTGGTTAGAAACCAGCAGATAAATTAAGTTCAGTTTCATATTTACCAAAACAATTGCGAAATGCAAGACAGCACCAATATGTTTATGTAAGTCTGTTGTTTTCATTGACAACTGGTACAGGCCTATTGTACACTTTTCACGCTAAATGTGATACAAATTATTTTTACCTTCATCATTTGAATCAGCCTTTTTCTTTTAACAGTGAATTGTAACTTTCTGTAGGCTTGTAGTTGCATGTATGCATGTAGTGATCCTCTACTAATTTTTGGCATATCACATGTTTTATGTTTATTTGTTGTTTCATTTCATTTTTGTCTGTTGATATTGTGTTTTTTAAAAGGTATTTTCAGGTGTTTATTTCAGGTTTTAGTGTAACAGTGTGTTGTGAATTATGAAAGCCCACAATGACATCCTTAATTATTTTTTGTCCCAAGTTAAAAATTTCATATTCTGTGTTCATTAACTAATTTCATACTGCAGTAGGTTAAAGATACATTATTGTTGCTCTGGTGTTTTCAGTGCTAGTTGTACTGGGCCTGGTGGCTCAAAGCGCTATTAAATTTAATCCACTATTAGATGATGTTCCACCGTGTTGTAGGTCTATCTCTAACCAACAGGCATGTGCTGTTGGGGAGAACGGTCCGAACGGGGTTTCCCGATTGGTTATGCAAACTTAATTTAGGAGGACCTATTTATAGGTTTAACAAATTGTTGGCAGTCTTCATCTAAATTTGCATTTTGCTACTGATTTTGACAAATTTTGTCATCCAATAATCAATGAAGTTTGTGTTTTAAAGCAATTTTGCTTTATTTTTCACCAAGGCACATTCATGTATTTAAAAAATCAGCAAACCAGGTGAAAATGCAAATGTTAGGTTATCTCACAAAATTTTAGAGGGCTGATTATGAGGTTATGCTGGAAAAGATTACAGCACAGGCCTGAACCAAATATTAGCAATTTAATCTGGTGTTTGCTAAGCAGCTAATCATCTTTCGAGCAACTGGACCCAGGGCAATATATTTCTAACCTTTGGTTATCGTAAGTCTTGTCATTGTTTGTTTTCACTGGCACTGAGGGGGATTTCCTTCATCCACTGGTCTGGCACTCCGCCATATGAATGAAATAATCATAACTTAAGCGCAGTGTAAAATTCCGATCAAATGGCATCAGTTGGAAATCTGTTATTTAAAAATTATTGTTTTTTGCTATCTACGGTATATTTCTGTAAATTTATTATTATGAACATTTGTCCTTAATCCTTTCTACCCAATACCTGAAACACTTTGAAGTGTGTGGGAGAATTAATCGTAGAAAAATAATCAGCTTATAACCAACCCTACACTCACTGATCAACCAATATTTATATGTACAAATCCTTCTGTTTTTATCCACTGACAAAAGGTGATGGTTTTTCTGAGGTTGGCCAGAACAGGGTCACTGTTAATGCAAGCCATTTGGTTATGCCATTTTAGGCGTTTCAGACTGAAGTTGTTTATGTCATATCTAAGGGCCCTCTGAGTAAGGGAAGTTTGTTTGAAGAGGAGTAATGCTGTTTTTTACTTGGCACTGGAGGAAAAGTAACTTTTCAACATTGCGGAAACGCTTCACATCTTGGTTGTGCTAGTGTCAATTGTTGTTGAAATACACCACTGTCATATAAGTGAAATGCCCTAAAACATCAATCAATGAATTGTGTATCTAAGGCTGCAGATGTTTAACTGGCTGTCTGAAAAACATTCAATCAAAGTCTGAATGAAGACATAGATGAGAAATGGCTAAAAAAGGATTTAAATTTGATTTTTTTCAAAAGTATACCCTGTTCTGGCAGTCCTCAAGAAATTGACATTCTTTTATCAGAAGCTATAAAGGAAGGATTTGTATAGAAAGGATGATTACTGAAAATAAACCAATCAAGCGGAAATTTGTTTCAACTGTTGCCAATGCTAAGAAATTTGCTTTCAATTGATACATTTTACACATGTTTTTTTACATTGACCTCTTTTGAGACAACCCTTTATACTTTGAATGAAAGTTAACATCCTATCTCCTAATCATGTTAAACTGGAAGCAAACACACAAAAATGTTATAAACAAAAATTATACTAGAGTAACCATGGATGAAGTTTAGCATAGTGAAATAATGACCATATAATATTTTTCTTCAGCGTCTGTTTGTGAATTCCATATTGTAATACTTTATGAAGGTTGTGTTTTGTAGTATTATTATATTGAACTTACGACTGTCTATTGCTATTTATCTTAGATGTCTTCCCCATCCTTCATTTTTCCCATTTTGTGATAAAATACATACTAAGTTACCTCTTCTATTTTGAGCAAAGGTTGTTTACCAAGTTTATGTCTATTTCACTATATTTATTGATTATTCACTTATCTATGGCAAATATTATTTTGTATATATTGATTCTGGTGCTAAGTCATATAATTTATTTAGTAGGTTTATTTATTCTTTATTATAACATTACATATCATTCCAGTATTGGTAACTTTCAAATCAAAAGATTTACAAAGAACACTACTTATAGTACATGCCTTGTAGAACATCTACTTTTAATGTAATCGATACGTCCTGGACAAATCCATGTTGAAACTTTAAACATGTTAAAACAAGGATTTAATTTTGTTTTGTATGACTCCCAGTTATCCAGTGCACTGCACAATTATTGCATAACCATTTGAGCAAATAATGTTGGAAATAATTATATTTCGCCATAGGGACTCCTGTTCTAAATTAGAATTCATCAAATTTAAATTTAGAAAATTTTTGCCTCTTGACTTGAAACTAAATTTGCTTGGTACCAATTCCGTGGTACATGTACGAATGGAAAAAAACATCCCATTGGTTGAAGTTTCAAACATCAAAGAACAAAAATCAACAAGAAAGATATATACATGTATTGATGAATTGTTATGGAGTAGGTTATTTTGAAACCAAAAACATAGAAAGTCATAATATTTCTCAATTTACATCTATGACATTTATTTACAAAAAGAGCTTCCTTAAGAGGAGTTCCTAGAGTCAATGGGAGTCTCGTAATGTCAAAAAGGGGGCGTTACAGGCGGTCCTCTGGCGTCAAAATGGTCAAGATTCATAGATTTTTTAGTGCCGTCACAATGAAAAAATGCGTTTGACTTCATTTAAAAGTTCCACTGTCACGATTGCTGTGACGTCAGAGGACCGCATTGTAAGTGTAAAATTACCTCCCTTGCCAATTTCCCGAAACTCCCATTTGGTTGAAGAAAATGTATGGGTGCCCAAAGAAATAAAAACCGAAATTAATGTCAATATATAACTTTTTATACAACAACGATGTAAAAGGTTGTCGAGAACCCTGACTATGGTCTGAGGAATTTGAGCTAGGAACCACCTGGAAAAGTATTCTAGAAACTCTCCTGCATTAATAAGTGCCCATGACCTCAGTATTGAAACTATTTTTGAATTAGAAGTTTACTCACAAATGACAGGCGAGCAGTTATATGGAGCTTTCTATTGCCATGATGCTTTCAGTCCTATTGCCATGATGCTTTCAGTCCTATTGCCATGATGCTTTCTGTCCTATTGCCATGATGCTTTCAGTCCTATTGCCATGATGCTTTCAGTCGTCAGGGGCAACCCAGAGCAGGTGTTTGTATTGCCTTGTTATCATCCATTGCCATTTTGTTTTTGCCACTGAAGTCTCCGGGTTTCCTGCACCCATTTGTCTGGCAGTCAATTGCGTAAGTTAAATAACATTTAGTACCATGCAAAACCCAAATCAAACAAACTTAAAAATAACTGTTCATGTGGCTAAAATTTCTGCAATTTTTCAAATTTGTAGAATTGATGCTTTGCAAAGATATAATATAGGTCCGTAAAAATATATGTATTGTAGGTCAATAAATCCGATGCGCTTGTGCCCTCTTGTTAGGTTAGAGCAGTATTTCCGATCACTTTGACATGCTGTCATTATTTTGCAATGGAGGAACAATAAACTTCCATGATAGCAAGCACTTCACACTTCACATTTTGTGGTTGTGTTAGTGAACTTGTTTACTGATTCATCACCATCATATAAGTGAAATTAGTCTTGAGTAGGCGTCACCAATAAACCAGTCAGTCGCCCACAAGAGTGAACATTTTTTGTAAATTCGCATTGTTTAATTGTGTTTAAACAAATCCCAAGAGCATCAGCATTTATAAATATTAGGTTTGTGAAGTTCCACAAAAGATTATCATTGTGTGCCTTTTTTTTTCTTTTAATAATACACCTTTTTTTTTTTTTTTTGCATTATCAGAGCTTGACACATTTGCATGCTTCTAAAAGCTGTAATACTTGATTTTAAAAAAAAAATTTACTCATTGAGGATTATAAATTTTTCTTTATGTTTTCAACTAAAGGATTATTAACTGGTTCAACTTCAGATTTACATGATACACTTAAGTTTTTCCTCTCCCAATTATCCAATCTGTATTGTGCAATTACGTTATTATTATTTTTAAATGGATAACATCCAGCCCCAGACAATTATTTTTTGCTTTCAGTAATTTCTGAAAAATTCCTATCCATGTCTTTAAATAGATGTCACATGCTTGTTATAATATTTTGTAACCCATTATATATTCTTTATATACAGTTTCAACCAAAGAATCAAAACAAATTTACTGTGATTTCTGTCTTGCAATGTGATTACATATTGATGTGTATCTTTGCTTATTAAAATTCTATATTTCTGATGAAGTGGTATTTTGATGGGTTTTTTTTAATCATCACCATCATTATTCATCACATCCAGTCATCAAATTTGCTCATTCTTAGCTTAAGTTTTGTAGGAGTTATGCCCCCCTGTGTGGCTATTGTATTTGCCATGAAGTTCATATAGGTAGCATTTAGCTATGTTGAGTACAACATTCAACCCCAATCAAAACAAACAAACAAATTTTGTGGTTGTGCTACCTACATGTAATCTGTACATGTAGGTATTTATTATTGGGCAACTTTGCCGTGCTGTCTTTGCTTTGCACTGTTTGAAACTCAATTTTCTTCAAGTGAAACCTATTCTATGATTGCGTTATCGTAAGTATTTAATGTCGCAAGTTTGTTGGACTAGCGCCGTACTTAAAGTGAAAAACTAAACTAATAATAACCAATCAGTTAATCTGCCATCGAAGGGGATACGCCACTCTGTGGTGGCTTTCTAAGTGGTCATGTTTGTACATACTTCAACTTGTATGATGTGTTTACACCAATGTTAGAAGCTTCTCTGTGTTCACAGCAAACCACAACTGTTGTATTCCCTGAACAAAGTTGCCATTAGACTGACAAAGTTGACACAAAATAATCCTTTGGCAGGGGGACAACATGTATTTCAGATCATTGGGTGACCTGGGATGGTTATGTTCTTTGTACCAACTTTAAACTCTCCACTTGTCTTTAGTTTCTTTGGGATTGTGTTTACCTGTGTCCCTTGGCAAGTGTGACTTCCTTCTCCCAAGTGTTTCATCATTTCTATTTACCATAGGCAGGCAGAGGGTTAGGAGGGAGTCTTCTGTTGCCCTGGTGCTAGCTCTCATAGCTCAGGGGCAACATAAAGCTCATAGGTTGTGAAGTCTTTGTACGGTGTCCTGTGATTGTCCTGTATTTGCCCTGTCCTGTCTTGGTTTGTTGCCAGTCGTGTTGAAGGCAAGGGCTTAGGCAGAGGGACACCCCTCATCATCCTTTGGACAGCCTGAATTGAAAAATTGCCTCATTTGGACACCTTGTTTTAAGAAACTTTAACATGCAGGAGATAGGGAGACAACAAATTGGACACCCAGTTACTTAAATGAAGAAAAAATGACCATTTTGGACACCATACTTTTAATTTCTGGCTAAGCCCCTAGTTGAAGGGTGGTTTCCTTCATACGGCTAGCACCATCCTGTGAGTGAAACTATTAGTACGGCATTAAACACCAATCAATCAAACAAACAATAAGTACACACACAGACAACTCAGTCCAGAAATACTTTGCATTATTTGAGACCTACGGTACATGTTTCCACTGGTATGGTCTGGTTGGTTTCTTCACACAACTGTTATTTGATATACTCTAGATATATCACCTGATTGACAGAGAGAGTCTTAAGTAAACTGGCCATTTAGTTTACATTGTGTTAGGAACTTTGAACTTGTTGTTTACTTGGCACATTCAGAGATTTGCTATTATTGTGAAAGGGGGGATATGAAAGTGCTGGGCTTGTGATGCCCTATTTCTCTTATGCACTGTATTTAGACATAATCTGTCCATTTGACAGATCTATCTCTTAAAACTGTATATATTTGCACTGTAACACTCATTCTCTTTACTGGATATATTCATTGGTTAATTTTTATATCTCTGAAATATCAGTTTGTGGGTTGATTTATTCCTAACCCATATCAAATATCTTGTTACATATTTAACAATGCTAAATTATACATGTATACCATGTTTATTGTCATTACCTTCTCTCGTGATGTCTGTAGGTTACCATAACACAACTCAAGATTGAGATCTATTAGGAAACTTGTCTCAGGGAGTTTATCAGAACAAGATGATTCATCGGTTTTAATTAATCGAGATCTCTGTGCCAGTGGGAGTAATTTTTATAAATATCTTGTAGCTCAGGGTTTGAAATAAGAGAAAATATTTTTATCAGCTATTTTTAAATCAAGCTGTGAAGTTGATCAGTGGTGGTTTTTTAGCATAGAAAGGTAACTCAATTTTGATCGGTAATTAACAATCAACAGCCCTTAATTCGAATGCGACACCTACATGTACATGTAGTTCACAGTTCCAAGGTTGCTTTTCACCCCTTGTATAAATGGGAAGATTTCTGCTCTATGGGGAGATTGTTGTGGGTTTTTCATCAGGTATCTCTTTGGATCTTCAACAATAGGGCAACCATCAGGTATATGAGTGAGTCACACAATGTGGCTCCCGCAATAGCGGGGGTGGTTTTTACAAGGTTTTCTCTCAGTTTTCCACCATAATAAGGCAAGGAACAGTGTAAAGTGGACAATCCGTCGTCATATAAGTGAAATAACCTTGAGTACGATGTTAAACCCTAAACTAACAAACAAACAAATCAACAATAGGACATGTACATGTAAGTCTGGCTCTCTTCTACTTGACTTCCAGTGACCAGGTTCAAATTCTCTCATCGTGTTTTGAATTCCGACCTTTCAGAGCCGTATTTTGTGCTGCTGTTGGGTGTAGCTATAGGACTGGAAGGGAGAATTGGCATCTTTGTTACTTTCCTTTGATGCTAGAACTAGAAAGAATTTAGATTGTTACCGGAAGTGAAGTAAATTACATGAAATAGGGCAGATCACATGACGTGACTTACAGGCAATTACCTGCAATACATTAAACATTAGCTCCATACCCTGAGGACAACACTACACCAATCAAAGGAAACAAAATATATTATCACCTTGTAGAGGAGGAGTGGAATTAATTTCCACCAACTTGCATCATGTGACATGGCTGTCAATTATAAAAATTATTTAGGTAAATGACAATCTTCTTTTCTGCCTGGACTTAGAAAGGTGTTGCCAGATACATCCAGAACTTGTATTATGTTGTTGTTGTCATCAGAGCAGTTGAAATATGAACAGTTGCCTGTGCAGTAGCTGTTGTTGGAAATCACAGGCCAAATGTAGTGGATTAATCATATTTATACTTTCGCAGCAATATCTTGCAAACTATTTTCTTCAAATTATCTCTGTTGCAACCCTATCGATAAACCTGAAGCTACACCTGGTGTTTACTCAATCCATTTTCTAAGTGCTCTTGGAGCTATTAAGAGGTATCGGAAAGTTGTTCTGGTGTACAATTAACTCCAATCCAACAAAAACAAACTTGTATCTTTTGTTTATTTAACATCACTGACTGGACCCTACGTACATGTATGCCAATGCCTTCCTTGTTTTTTAGGAAAGTATAGTATGTTTGAAAAAAGTAGATGTTCTGTTGCCATGGGTACCCCACTTTTGACCCTCTCAGTGTACACTCACTGGATCTGACAAACAGTTAACTCCCTTGAATCAATGGAGCATTTCCCGCCACTGTGTTATTGATGTAGCTAAGGCTGGCTGTGTTTGTAATGGGCGGTTGAACTTGTAGGCAATATGTCAGTGTGGAATGAGGCTTCCTGGATGTATTAAGTAAATCGGTACATGTATGAATATAATCTGTGTATTAGTTAGAGCTCCTAAACAAAGCTTCTCACCAGTAGTATACTTTGCCTTTCTGATCTGCTGACAGCTTTGTAGACCTTACCTGAGCCATATTAGCAGCAGTTCATGCCTGCTGAATCTAATACCTCAACCAGTGAATATGATGAGACTTTAAACAAAGCTTCACGGTAGTAGTTTTGTTAACCTTGTTAAATTTAGCTTTAAATATGTTCTTGGCTTTTTTCTTTGCTTAACAAACAGCCACATATAATCCTGTAAACAGCTTAATTAAATCCCATGCCTCCTACACTAATGTGACTGTCACTCCAAAGTAACATTTTACAGGTAAACCTAAGCTTATTAAGAATAGTTAGCTGATTACACCTTGAAAAATTGAGCCTACCTGGTGAGTGAAAATTGAGATTTCTGTGTATTACCTTTGCAGCTGTGTAAAATACATGTAGTGTTGGGTTATTTGGCATAGTTCTGTCCCTGGTGTTATTTCTCAGGTGTGTGATCTGTATTTAAATGCAGAGAGTTAGTTGTTTGCTGTATAAGCTTATAGATTTACATTACACATACATGCCCATCTCGTTACAGGTAGGAATTCAAGGTAAATTTGCCTGTTGATAATCTATGCAAGTCCAATTAACACTTACCTGCAATTGTGTTGGTGGTTTTCATAAATCTAGGACTTGGTATGATCATACCTGTACTTGTACATTTGCCATGACAATCATTGATTAATGGATCAGCCTTCAGTCCGGTTACCTGCACATGTGTGTTGTTGTTGTTGTTGTATGTAAATGTTAGCGAGACTCTAACACTGAGATTTTGTAACAAGTATCCCAGCAGGGTCATTCATCAACTGTCATATAGGTAGAGGGGAGATGAGTTTTTCATGTACCTGGTCTGATAAAAATAAGTACAGACTATGGTACAATTCATATATAATTTTCATATTCCTTGGCTGTGTTAAGTAAGGCTTAGATACAGGTACATGTGAATAGCTCAGCAGATACATGTAGGGTCAGTGATACAGTATTTTATTTTAAGTTTAACTGGCTGCACACATGCTGATAGCAGGGATAAAGTAAAACACCTAAAATAATGTTAAACATGTAATTTTGCAATAACAAAACATATTTACAGAGAGTAATTTGTTTCTATTGTAACAAATTCATACAAAAGATTTACCCCATTGGTAATATGTTGAACTTTTCCTTCACCACCTGCCAATATGATAAACAGGTGTAGATGCATACCTGTAATTTGGCCCTCTGGAAATAGCTGGTTGTACATGTAGGTTTCAACTCTAGTCATCTTATCTGTACAAAGCATTGGATGAACATCCCTTCTTACTATAGCGGGTGGTTGGAGGGAGCTTTATGTTGCCCTGGTGCTCTCAGAGCTAAAGGGGAACAGGAAGCCGATCTGTTTG
>JAQQZZ010119869.1:0-14669 GCA_030265115.1 Mopalia vespertina
CATATGGGTGATCTATAACTCGCATCTTGTATACGGCCTTGGCCATGTTTGGTTGGGTTTACCTTGGTGACAGGTATTTCGGCATGGTAAGTTCTCATATATAATTATACGTGTAAGTTATAAAATAAATAAAAATAAAGACATAGAAGGTGCCCCGAGTTTTCCTGCCTGCCATTGCCTTGATTTTCGTCCTTTCGTTTAAATTTGTAACACATACAATTTTCTCTGTTCCTTTATAGATAAAACACAACAATTTCCACAACATTAACTATTGACAATTACGTATTTTGGACTTTCACATTATGTAGACTAAGGCACTCTGTTTACAAAATGTCGTATGTAACTGATCGGGGATGTATTGTTTAGAAAAAGAATAAAGTAATAAAACAAAGAATATTTCAATAAACTATAACGAAATGTTTTGCTTTCTAAATAACAAACCGAGTGGTGAAAATATGCGTGTTTCGCAATCAAAATGGATTTTTTTTTACGTTTGATTAATTTTTAATATTCTAAAACTTCGTTGATTCGGGTTTAACGTCATGCTCGAGGTCATATCACCTGAATTGCGACAATGTACTTCCATAGTCAATAGTCAAACGAATACAACCATGAACTGTGAAGTTTACGTTGGGAAATTATTGTTCCTGCGATGCTAAGGAAAAAGGTCACATCGATGCTTGAAACACACTACACGTGGCCAAAGGGCAACGCTACTAAGAATTTGTCTCCACTGTCGATTTAGGTGAAATATAATGAAGATTATAATGATGCAAACCTGTATAAAAGATTAATTATGTTTTGCTAATCTCTTGTACTACCACTTTGCAGCCGGTTACTCGAAGCGCTATTAAATTTAATCCGCTATTAGATGGCGTCACGCGTGTTGAAGGTCTATCTCTAATCCGCTATTTAGCCCGATGTTAAGACAAGTAACAAATGACTCTTGATGATGTCAAAATAAAGCGTCGAAAGGTCGAGCAAACATGAAGTTCTCTGTGTTCGGAATTACACTACTTATAGAACTAATTAAACATATACTTTATTTGGTACATGTTGGGCTACAAGTTTTCGGAGAGACCTTTAATCTATACTCCATCGTCAGATTTTCGTTTACAGGAACAGCAGATGCAATGGACCAATAACTAACAATGGAGTAAGCTCATATTCGTATATGTTGTGCTCTGTTAAATCAGTAGGATCTGGGATATAGTATGCTAATCCCAGAAAGGATTCAGTTTTGGAAATTCATACTAGGACATAAACTTTCAAGATAGGTTTGGACTCCCACTCCGATCAAACAATTATTTGTTATAGCAGGGTATTAGATTTATGCCTTTCCCTGTTAAATAGAAGTTTAATGTATTTCACCACTCGGGCCTTCAGTAGGAGAATAATGCATCATGTGTAATTGTATGGCGGATCATTCGAGCTAGGAGTGTGCTTCTCCTTCTTTGTCCAAAGTGAGGCAATAGATTTTAACGCTGTGACTCGCCTTGTCTTTAAAGTTAAATCCGACCGTGACCAGGAAGAGAAAAGGCTGACGACTCGCTAACAGTTTACTTTTAAGACAAAGACCCTAATTTACAGATTAACGCTAAGCTCTAATTAGCTCCTCAAAGCACTAAAGCATTGATACAAATTGATCATATATCTACCTTAATGCAGGGTTAGAGACAAACCTTCAATATGTTGCCACCTGAACTACTGCCAGAATGGAGATTATCCGTTAACATGGCGTAATGTTATTCAATACATAGTTATACTGAACACTGCAGTGACAAATTTGAAGGAAAAGGTTGCCGGGAAAATATCGCTTATTATTCAAGGCAAACATTTTATACCTTGAAATTTTTGACCCGAAACCTATGCAGACATCTATAGATTAATTCTAAATAATATGAGGCGTGGTACGGAAATAATTCAATTACTTTCAAGCCAAGCATATATTAGCTGTGAAACAGTTTTGGGACAATGTAATTTTAGTCTATATTCGACGACAGGGCGGCGGCTTAAATATTTCATATATATCTTTATTATAGGGATCATGTGCGTCATGATAAAGTCCAGGCCGGTTAAGCAGTGATAGTACTTTAAGCACGTGGACATATCTCTCAACCCAATTGCAAACTTTTAAAAAGATTGAGTAAAATCTAAAAATTTCCATTTACAACATTAATGATAGGCTATATATATGGAATTATATACAACTTTTGGTTTTATTTACTAAACTGTAATTTGTGGACAAAATGCAAAAAAAAAAGAAAAAAATTAAGAGAATGAAGAAATAATTATCTGCCTGAAGATATTGCAAACTGACTTTATGAATTAATACGTGTTCAGAGGGCCAGAAGATGGACGTTCAATGACAAATGAGAATAAATTGAATGAAATATGTTTAAAAAATAGAATAAATTAGGTACTTATGCGAATAGCCTAGAGCCTGGAGACTGTGTGTAATAGACACGGAAGTTTAAGATCTAATATTAACCATATTTATCTAGTTAATACTATAAATGATTCAGAAAATACTGAGTACTGAGGTTATGGGCTTACCGGCTTCATTGTGTAAACAGCTGACTCTATCTACTCCCTTCCCACGCACGTCTCTAACTTACTCAGATCTTCTGTCTTCATTGAGAAATCGCCAAGTAACTCACGATACCGCTTAACAGCAGAGCTACTTAAATCAGCCCAAGTGTGCCTAGCGTATGACCGGAAAACACATCACGTGCAATCTCTACCACAATTCGTCCGCTTAAACACCTGGATGTTTAGCGTGCCAAGCCCTTCAATCGTAAAAGTCAAATTGTACACATGAAATATCTCATATGATTACAGATACATATACTTTTGTTTTTATATATATTGCGTATTCATAAACTGTCAAGTTTAGTTAAATATCGGGACAAAATTGTTACATTAGACGACGGCCTATCAAAAGCGAGAGTTATGACTAATTCTTCATGCGTCTAAATACATTATAAGCTTTTCAGCTAACCAATATATTAGCCAACTAAACAGGTTTCATAAATTTTGTCAATTTTCGCTTGCCAGACGCAAAAGAAAAAATCAAAAAAAAAAAAAAAAAACACAACAAAAAAACACAACCAGGGTATGGCACAAAGTAGTTATCGAAGCGAAACGATGACGAAAAAAGGTCTGCTCGTGGACTAGTGTCTATAAAAACGATCATCCTAACGGCGTAGATATACGTTAGGTGAGTAAGGTGATGATGATGGAGACTATAGAGTGGGAGGTGGTATAGCTAGGGAAAGACGAAAGCTTATTTAACGGTACAAACGTGCACACATTCATACATTCGCGGGATCGGTATTATCGTACTGATATGTCAAGACATCTGTATGTCTATTAGCTGAATGTCTGTCTGTCCATCCATTGGTTGATACAGAATATTGACGGCATTATATCCTTCTTTGTTACAAGCTAGTCCAGACAGCAAACGGGTTATACCCACAGGCCTGTACGCCTACTAAATTGCTGACGTTGCATTTATTTTCTCTACGGTCGATGATAGACCACATGTTGATGAACAAATATAACGCTATAAGTCTATTATATCAAACTGGCGAAGATACAACGCTGTCAGGGAAGTCTGTGGAAGGCTATGCCAGTTTTAGTTTAAGCGAAACATTAATTTCTTATTCATCGAATACCAAAACGTTGGCTCTAACCCCAGCCGCTTTTATCATGACAATGTTGTCGATTCTAGGCCAGTCTCGATCGTATTGGCATGGCATGGCTCACCTATAATGTCACACGGGGTCCTTTGCTTGGCGTAACATTGATTCACTGCAAGCACGGTTCTATCAAACCCATATGCACGTTTTTCTTTTCTCTGCATTTATAAATATAAAGTACACGTTGCAGCAGTTGTGCGTGGGTTAACTGGGTGGGAAGAACATGCGGTTTGTTTAGCCGCGATTTGCTGAGTAGGCAGTAAAAAAAAGACAAATTGCTTTATTACCAATCTATTGACTTCCTTTTGAATTAAAATACATAGTGCCTAAGAATAGAACTGTTAAGGTTGTCGTTAATACAATAAATTTATCGTAAAACTTAAAATACTTAATCAGACTTAACAGTCTTCTTGCTGAGAGACGATTATTTAATATACGAGCATCGAAGATGTTGTCGGAAATTACAAATACTGTGGTTTTTGTTTTACAGTTATGCTATTGTAAGGAAAGGGTGCCTCGGAAATATATACAACAATCCAATATATGTGTCCCAAATGCCTTAATAAAGCCTAAAGGCTATATTTTATATGGTCCCAAAGAACCTTGCACCAAGCTGACCAGATCGTTCCTGGCTTCGATCTAGCTGGTATGATCACGTTTCTGGTTTGTTACTACATAATGTGATAAGGACTTTTAAATCAGGAAATCCTTGTTTGGCAAAGAACATTCTAAATCAGGAAATCCTACTTATATTCGTTTCTCAGTAAAATACTACAAAAAGTAGTCTGTTTGTTCGATAAGAAATTATTTAATAACATTTTCGGTGAACAGATACACATTTATACACATTTAAGGTAACGGTAGAAGGGATAAAACCGCTTACCACGACACGTTTTATTTCAGGCTAGGTATACTGTTTCAATAAGAGTTTGAATATTTTAACATAGAAATTGACTTACTTCTTATCTATATATATATATTTATGTATATCTGTATGTTCAAACTTGCATGGTTATGACCTATATATGTATACGTAGTAGAGTTTAACTAGTCAAGCTGTGTAAATCATGGTCAGCGTCGATTAACTATAAGAACCGTTATGAGTGCATGCTACGTCCTATACACTCATGCCAAGTAATGAAATGTTTTTCATAGCGCTTTATCATACCAGTTTAGGAGGCTATCTCGGTATAATACACAGAAGTATACTACTGTACATCGAAATTCTTCTTGCCAGGTTTGCTTGTAAAGTCTATAAAGCTGGTATCCTCGTTCAGAGGTTACTGAGTGCAAGTCTGATTCGCGAGACCGCGACAAAGCAGCTCTGATTATCCGCGTGTGGTAACGTGAATGAGGTGCGGCCGTCGTCTCTGTTAAGCTCTCAACCGCTAACCAGACACACCCCACGGCACAAGGAGCGGTAATTGTTCAATACAACTACGGAGTGATTGCTGCGATAACGAGGTTGCCGATATAATAAAAACTGCCCATACGCGGCGTTGTTGACCATGACACAACATAAATACGCTGACAAAGTCTACAAAATCTGAAAATGTACGGGTCCATGCCGACATCTTAATACAGCAGTACTTTGGTGAAACATGAGTTAAAATACCTACACATACGACTATAACTGCAAATAATTCTAATAACTGTATGTAAAATGAAGAATAGTAATTAAATATCATTTGTGACCGACATTAATCATAACAGTTCCATACACGGGAACTTGTCTGGCAGAGTTAAAAATTGGACGTTAACAACACCTATTCTGTTCAGATCTACAATATATATACTCTAAAAAGAATAAGAAAAAAGAAGAATGAAAGGACAGTGCCCTGTAAAGTTGTTTATACGGCTTCTATTGTATTTTCTGTAACATTCCTTGTTTTCTACTGAAAACCATTCCAATGGTGTTGATGCAAGCAAAGCATATGGTGGATGTTTTAATGCCTCATTTGAATTTGTGATGTCACTGACGTAAATCTATGTAAATATTGTGCTTCCGTTGTACATATCTTCATTCTGTATATTTGTAAACTTTCTGTTTTCACAATTTAAATTTTGCGGAACTGTATTCATTTTTATCTGCAAGAAAAAGTATAAATAAACCATGGCATAAAACTCCATCTATATAAATTTTCTTTTAATACAGCAGCAACATTGAAGTGCTGGCACATGGCTTCCAATGGGCAGCGGATCAGCCTACAAAAAATGTAATACAGTACTGTTAATAGTTCGGTTAGGTGTATAATACAGTACTGTTAATAGTTCGGTTAGGTGTATAATACAGTACTGTTAATAGTCGGTTAGGTGTATAATTCGACGATGGTTTTATTTTTCTTTAATATCAGACAATCGATTTGAATTCCAATCTCTCTTGAAGTCTCTTCCCAAACCCCCAAAATCCCAAAACCCTCTTGAATTTCCAAAGGTTTCGAAAATAGCCTATATAAGATTGAAATTCCAATTCTTTACGTTATTTTGTATCAATCGCGAAATCGGCTTTTAGATAAATTCACGTCGGCCCTATTTGAGCATTTTTATAAATTTTATGTTCAATAATTAATGACGTGAAGTAGGCATTAAGAAATATCCAGTTGACATTGTTCCATATAGATATGGCTTGGCCTGTAGCCCAAAGGTCCCGGGTTCGAATCTCGGTGGAGTTAAGCAAATTTTTCTCTCTTCATTTATTAAAATAATGTCTTGGTGTTGTGTTGCAAACACACACAGACGTAACGGATCGGAATTTTCGAATAACGTGCAGAATTAATACATAATTTCATAATGAAGGAATAACTTACAGAATTAATAAATAATTTCATAGTGAAGGATTAACTTACAAAATAAATAAATAATTTCATAGTGAAGGAATAACTTACAGAATTAATAAATAATTTCATAATGAAGGAATAACTTACAGAATTAATACATAATTTCACAGTGAAGAAATAACTTACAGAATTAATACATCATTTCATAGTGAAGGAATAACTTACAGAATTAATACATAATTTCATAGTGACGGAATAACTTACAGAATTAATACATCATTTCATAATGAAGGAATACCTTACAGAATTAATACATCATTTCATAATGAAGGAATAACTTACAGAATTAATAAACAATTTCATAATGAAGGAATAACTTACAGAATTAATACATAATTTCATAATGAAGGAATAACTTACAGAATTAATACATAATTTCATACTGAAGGAATAACTTACAGAATTAATACATAATTTCATAATGAAGGAACAACTTACAGAATTAAAATACGAACAGTATTAAACAGTAACTGGCATAACTAAATCCAGATACAACACATGGTAACAGCTGTAATTAAACAAAGTTATATTTTACATAGTATAAAATTGGATCCAAACAATCACATGGCTACAATTGAACCAGAATTTGACAAATACATATATTCCGTTGTTATTCAATTAAGTTTAGCAAGTGGACCTGCGAATCCAACAATTCAGAATATATAAAAACGTTATTACTTTGTAATTCATTTTAAAAAACAGTTGCAAGCAAATTGTCTATGTACATTCCTACTGTGAGAATTTTAACTCACAAAGTCATTTACATAACAGAGGGCACGGTGGAGGACTATATCCGGCTATTTTTACCACTAAACCGTTTGACACGTCTGTGGTTGTCCTAAGATTAGCGGAGCTGGGATTAGGTAGTTATTTAAATTGTGTATAAGACAAATATCGGCATTCCCACATCCGGATACAGATGCACTCTGGTATGGAAATGAAAATGTCAAGTCAGTAGATGACAAATACAGTACGGATACCAAGCGACCAATCTAAACACTTCGTCGCATTTTTCGGATTACCTGTTGAGAGAAGAAACAGGGAGTGTGATGGTACTGGATATATTTATCAGACAACACAAATATAGGTGTTTGAAGTGTTCACCGAGTTAAGGTCCAAGACACGTTGACTTTTAAGGAGCATCTGTTATACAGTGAGTGTTTAGAATTAACAAACACAGTGTTTACTCTTTAAATTTAAAATAGTCAAACATTTGAACTTAGCATGCCGGACCGTATTCTGTACTATTTACTGAAAATTGCCATCACCAACCGTCTTATGAGGGCCAGATTTAGAGCCGAAATATTGAGTTCTAAGCAGGTTTTGATTTTCCTCCAAATAAGAGAAACTGTTTTGCGCCACGCAGCAGCTGTATTTCAACGAATTCGTGGCAAAATCGGCTATATCCAGTAAGCAATTCGTTATTGCTAATAAACAACAACAACAGCAAGTTCCGATGTATTTGACATTCATAGTCCTTTATCTTTTTTAGGGAGATGCTTATTTTGTCTGGTTTTAGAAACCTAACCAGCGAGTAATCTGTCCATGCGGATTACTGATTTAATTGTCGTGAGTATTTTGTGGTCGCACTCTGGTATATTATTAGCCTTACATTCGTTCAAAATGAACTTTTAAAATGAATTACAGCGACAAGAATTAAAGTAACATAAACGAGGTGCAAGAAGTTGTGACCGAAGAGACAAAATATTATAATGTTCTGATCATGCGTATAAATGCGATTTATTGTCGAATACATGTGTGACATCATTCAAAATATTGTTCAAAAGCTCAATGGAAAAAGATAAAGTCTTTAAACTAAGTGCGTATCTCAGAGTAACCACAACGGCTTATAGTAGTTGACAAATTATGTTAGTGAAATTCGACGTTTGGTTGACATTACAAGAAAATTATGGCCACACTTTAAATCTCGTTAAATCACGCAGTGTAGGAGGGTTTAGTAAAGAAATATGCTTCATCATTGTAATTCCCAAACCTGTTACATTTTTGTACAATTAGAAAATAACCGTGATACCACAAAACTACACGAATCATGTTAATATTTCCAACATTTAGACAACTTCAATTAAACTATTTACAAAAATATATGTACCCTGTAAGCTTTTAATCGTGCCATTGAAATTATGAAAGATACCAGATACTCGTAAGGAAGCCAATTAGGTTGTTTTGAAATTTAATTTCAAAATATAATTATAAATATTTAGAAGAATGTTAGAAAATAAAAATCCAGAGTAAGCTCATATCAGGATTCCATAAGTAGGAGGCATCAATATTGAATTTAACATATAAAAATATAATCCTTGTTTTATTTAATATTTTTGAAGCTGAAATAAAATTGTTCTGGCTATTTTTTATGTTTAAAGTTATAAATACACAGAAGAACATACAAAAATCAGTAACTCGAATCAAACCTGTATTTAAGTTAATTCTTGACGAATGATACTATCAAATTTTTAAATGTAAACAAAGTACACAAAAAAACAGCATACGTTTTTTAAAAATGTCGACTTACCCTTGACAACAAAGAGAAACTGTCATCCACAAATAAATTTATGTTTAGCAGAAAAATGAGCCAATTAATAAAACAATACAACTTTTTCAAATAGGCGAATAAATATTTTTGCTGGTTGAGACAATATACTTTGTTAGTGTTTAATAAACGTACACAGTATAACACGCATGTACTTTGTACTGTCAGGTTAACATAGGGACAAGTTTCGTTAATTAGTTATTGTTTATATTCTATTGTGCTGGTCAAAACAACTTGGAATTTCCGGACGTTTATCATTTTGATTATGTTTAAAAATTAGGCTTTGTACTTTTAATATCAATTCATAAATCAACAAGGATGTCTTTGTCAAAAATATATAGATAATAATCTACCAGTTTGAATAAAAAACTAACAAAAGAAAATTAAAACAAAAAGTATTGATAAAACTGTATATACATGTTTTTTTTATCTCCTAATTACACTGCGTATAAAACACGACAGGAATAACTCTATTTAAAAAAGTAAAGTTGATTTATAATCAACTCGGAAATCATTGAATGTACGGCGCACATCATATTGATGAAATCGCAACATCGAATGATTCTCGAGCTTTGAATGATTGCTGAATTTCTTGACCCTCGTTATGGTCAATGGAAACAAACAAATTTGCCTGCTATGTATATAGTCAATACTTAAAACGCATGACGTTACTTGATGTTTTTGAAAAATAAATTTATGTTTTGTTCAAAATATTTAATATACACGTGACACTGAAGCAAATACATGAACACTAAGTAATACAATAATTCTCATGACGGCTCTCAGGCGGAAATATCAACTAAGATTGATTATACAAGTAAATAATAACACGAGGATTTTATATATGTTATATAGCCTAATAATTCATTTGTATATTGTTGTATATAAAATAATATTTGCACATAATTATATTTGTGGTACACGAAGAAGAAGGAAATGAAACCTACCAAAAACAACATGCGACGAAATTTTGTTCAAGACATATTTAGGCCGATAAACTATAGTTTGAATTTTGTAATCTAAGCATGCTGTATCGGCTTGACGAAACTCACATTTTTAAAAAAAAACTTATCATTTTGAAATTTGAATTATAGTTGCACTGGACGAGTGATCCGTATCAATATAAAAAACAATTAATTGCAAAAACGGGTTTGATTGGGATTGGTTTAATTTATTTACAGAATATCATGACCTTCGATGATTTATTCTCAAATTGATCAAATTTTATTCCACTAAATATTTAGCCATAATGTTATCATATAATAACATTACCTAAACAGTAAACTGTTGCATTTGAGTTGCACTATTTTATGGTCTTTTGTGCCCTTTTCAAAAGTAAGAAATAACATTTACAATAACGTAAATTTGATTTTCTTTTAACAAAGCCATATGCATTCTAAACCATCAGTCCAGTTCAGTCAGTACACTTGTAATTTATCCGACAAAAACTTTCATAAGATTTAATTTGTCAGAAAACTGGATCTATCAGGAAAAGTTTGGTTACTTTTGGCAGCTGACCTCGTATGCTTTTGAAAATGACATATATGCACGCATAATAAGCTAGATTAAACCGGACGGTTAAATAAACCTATATACATTCGACAATTGTTTTTATTAAATAAAACAAGCATTAAAATGGAAGAAGCAAACAAAATAAGGCAAGATACTTTTCAACAACACATACCAAACAAAGTAACAACCAAATAAAGTAAGAATTTAACATCCAGACATCTGAGATGTTCACCTGGTTCTACTAACACATTTAGATATTTAAGAGTATTATTTGTCAGGAAATCGCAATTGAAAACACGAATTAAATGGATGGCTGCCTCAATCGAGACAAAGTAGAAAAGTGTCTCCGAGAGGTTGATAAACTTCGCTATACATGTTGCAGTTTAAATCGTCTGCATTTTCAAAATTTATTTAAGATAGATGTAGATATATATATATATTTTGAATAAACGAAGAGAGAAAAATGTGCTTGCCTCCACCGGGATTCGAACCCGGGACCTTTGGGTTACAATATATATATACATTTTGAATAAATGAAGAGAGAAAAATTTGCTTGCCTCCACCGGAATTCGAACCCGGGACCTTTATATATATATATATAATCTATTGCGAAAATAGTCTCACATTATATTCGGATATAAATTACCAATCCAAAGGGATATTGCCGCGTCTAATGTTTAAGCTATAAATAATAATTATAATATATAAAAAAATCCGTCACCAAGTTCTATCTAAAATATGTTAAAAAAATTGTGTTTAAATAATGAATAGATATAAAAAATAGACTGATATTAACTAGATAAATATATAGATAAATAAATAAATAAATAAATAATAATAATAATAATAAAAAAAATTAAAAATCAAGAAATAAATGTATGTGTACTCGTAAATTTCCAATGGGAAGGATTATTTTCCCCCAAAAGTTCAATACTCCGAACATCTAGTTGCTCCAACGTTCACTTGTTCCCACGTTTACTTGATGGAAATGTTTTCTACATGTATGAGACATATACAGAAGTATTTCTGCCATCTCGTTAACTTCATGGAAGTACTGACGGCTAAATGCGCTAGAAAAAGTAAAAAGGCTTGTAAACTGTTTGAAATGGAATTCAGGCTAAAGATTTATTACAAAAAATATAATAAACTGCGTACAAAAACCCCAACCAGCAATGCATATTCCATATTTAAATGCACAGTAGCTTTGGTCAAATATAGACAGAATTATATACTGTTTTTTTATATATGTTATGTCGGTTGTAATGCAAAAATTACTCTTTTCGCAATTATTTTATTAACAATCAATCAAGTTACTTGCATGTATGTAAGACAAAATGACACTTTGTGTCCACGATTAAATAAATAATTTAAACGACAGGATCATATAATAAGTTAGAATCATGGCAATCCGGTTGACTGTAACAAGATAAAGACAAACTTGATCAAAATCGTAAATGCGTGGGAGTATCCACTGATCCGCATCAGATATAGAAATAAAACACATACACTGTTAAAATATACGGCACGGTATATGCATTAATTGCGCCGTATCATTACAAGTCATCAGTTAGCCCCATGAATTTAACGCTTCGAAACAAACGCTCTTTGTCTCATTCCAAATTTATCAAAGGAATGAAACCGCTTCATTATATATATATATAAATTTATAAAAAATATAATAAAAACGTCCAGACAGATCTACGTCGGCCGCCACAAAATCAAGTAGACCGTGTCAAAAGGTTTCATGACAGGCCTGCCTTTGCCAGACGTGAACATATCACTGGTCTGGGATGTTAAAATTACATACATCTCTTGACAACAGAACACAGTTGCGGTTAAAATAGATCGTCCTAAGCCTACTCATTTAGGGAATCTCCGTTCGTTTTCCTGGCTGGTTCACAGCTTTGTGGATAGACTTGAGTATTGTCTTAGTAATGCAATCGGGAAATGATGAGCATTGCTGTTGAGTTTTGCGCTGGCAAGTTGCGATGACAACATCCCCAATACGCTGGTTTATTGAAGATGATATTGCTTTTGTTATAGATAAATGATCAAGAAATAACCTTTTTTTTCTCTCAATTTTTCCATTTTTTAATCCAGCGTGAATGCATTAACATTTTTCTGAAGATTTGAATTTAACTATTAATAGTACAAGCGCGTATCGGTTTAAATCAAATTAGGTCTAGTTTCATTGCATGGATGGTTTTTAATCCTTTAAAAAAGGTTATTTTGCACGTAGTATTGTGTTTGGAAATGACGTATCTGCAGCTCACAGATGATGTCTACTAACATCAATATCCCACTTACCACATCCTTAACACTGAGCGAAGAATTGAGACAGAACTGATGTACGTGTATTTACAATCTGAGGCCGACTGAGATGCGAATCACGATCTTTTTCACAAGCCCGGTGTTTGGCAGAAGTTTTCTATAACCAGATGACCTCTGACCTGGGGTATAACAGGAATTCGATTTGACAACTATTATCTACTTGCGGCAGCCATGTATTTTTACCGCCTGTGTTTGTCTTGAATTTGGTCATTGTTTGCTACTAGTGATGATTAGTGTGGTTTCTTAAGCAAAATGGGCAGACACACCATCATATAAATGAAATAATTTCAGCACAGCCAAAAATAATTATAAAAAGAACTTATAACAGTCAGAACAACCAGTAGTCCAATATAAACATTCGATGAGCCACGACATAGCCCTTTACATCGGATGTAATATGCGTTCGAGTGCAGCATGCCCTCTTAGAAATAATGGTTCTTTGAGGGTTCTTTAGAAAAGATGGAACCATCTGTATGGAACCAGAACGGCTAAAACTGTTCTTTAGAAAAGATGGAACCATATATATTGAACCATTACGACAAAAAACGTTTCTTTGATGTAATAAGAAAGGGAGAAGTACTTGGAACAGTTGCTGTGAGGGTTCCATACAGAACCATAAAGGGTTCCACAAGAGCCATGACTGAAGAACCTCTAAGGGTTCCACTAGAGCCATATTTTCTGAGAGTATGGTTGTACTGAATACTATTTCATTCACCTTTTTGTCAGAGAGACAAACAAATACCACATTAACAATCTACTAGAGAGATTCTATTAGAGCAATAACAATATAAACGAGATCCATGTAATAGACACATTAACAACGTCGAATAGAGACATGCATTTACCTTATTAATCATGTAGAATACAGATCTATTTTCTTCCTTGACAATTGTGGACGAGAGAGACATCTTATAACCGCATTAATAATGTAAAGGAGAGACTGACTCTGAGGGTCGTGGGTTCGATTCACCGACGGGTTTCAACCTACAAATTTCGAATCTGTTGAAACTAAGAAAATGCAATGGTAAAATAACGAAAATACTGAGAAATCCGAACTGTATATAGCCCACTAGCTAACGGAGAAAAATTTAGTTATTGTTTCCTTCTAATTATGATATCAATTGTACTACATGTAATTAAGACTTAATGTACGAGTTAGCAAGACGTGGACGAAGACACGTAGTGCCATGGAGTTAACCGGGTTCAAAGAAATCAGACCCCAACTATTTGAAGAGTTAAGCAAGCTTCTGGTCGTTTCTCTTTGTTAAACTACTTTCAACATGTATACTTACATCTCAAGTTTAAGATATAATCTGACGTAAATTATCTGTTGAATAGGACTTATTATGTACTTCTTCGGAATTATTTAGTGATTATTATGTTTCATTGAGACGCGTATTGTACTGACACGGGTGTCGTAAGACAACATCGGTATGTGTACACAGCTATTTAATGCCCAATTCTATAATAGACGAATGGTAAACCATCACCAACGCTCTGTTCCCACAAGACTGGCCTTCTCCGAGATCGAGACCATGCTCTAGTTAAAATACATACGAAATGTTCAGAATTTAATAGACGAATGGTAACCACCACCAACGCTCTGTTCCCACAAGACTGGCCTTCTCCGAGATCGAGAACATGCTCTGGTTTAAATAAACTCAGTCAAAAAAGAAACTTCACACTCGTTGGGATGTCGATAAGTTGAACATACAAGAAAAGTGGTTTTAAATAATGATT
>JAQQZZ010119880.1:0-14667 GCA_030265115.1 Mopalia vespertina
CAATATTTGTGTAGGTGCAGGACTGTACATTGTGCACGGATAATATAGGTAATATGTTTGGCTTGGACATATGCTTTATTTATATACATGGTTGCATTAGTAGTATTATACTCCGTTATTGCCCGAGTGTTTCGTTCTTCCCGCAGTGCTATCGCGATCGTGATACAAAGGTTATACAGTTCTTTAGCTGGGGCCTGTGGTTCAAATCATTATAACATTCTGCCGTGGATTAGATTAACTCTCGCCATGTGGAAGATCCATCGCTAATCCAAAATGGCGAGTCAAAGGATCAACAATAATTGATTTGAATCAACCGACCCCTGGTGTTCATCAGTGGACACTGTGTATAGGCAAATCGGAATATACATAGGTTAATATGAACAAAAGCAACATATGCAACAATAAAATACTCATTATTTCCACAAAACACAATATGCTACCAATAAATAAAAGCCAATTTCTAGAAAACTGATAAAGTCAACAAAAATGACCAGATAATGCTTAAAACAACTTTCCTCTGTGCTTTTCACGGGAGTCTGATCTCTAAATTATGTTATAATCAATTGACCATGAGATAATAACGGCATATATATAGAATTCCATTTACATTGATTTTCCAAGGTAAATGTCATTACGTGAACATGCATTTAATACCTTAATGTTTTGGTACTCTCTCATTTCTATAGGGCCGGCAGCAGTGGCTCTGTGACTGGCGTGTCTGATTATTACTCCACTATACCGTTCATGGTATATTAATGATCCTCCGGCAATCGCGTGGATGATTTTTACCAGGTTTCCATCCGGTTTTCCATCGTATTGAAGCATCAACACAGTGTATCAACATCAACACAGTGTGAATGGACATTCCGTCGTCATATAAGTGACATAATCTTGAGTACGACGTTAGACCACAATCAAACAATCAAACAATCAAACAGTCAAACAGGCCGTAACACATTTGATATTCAGTTATTCAGCCGGGAGCATTTGCTCACATTGCAAGATTTGCTATCAAATTCAATTCAGTGCTAGACAATACCAAGCCATATTAAACATTGATTTAATCCCTTATTTTCGAATATTTTTGTTTTAAGCAATCAGCGGGACAAGTAAGGTAAATCAGAAAAATGATTAGAAGTTTCGAAACAACATCAACATATGCAACAATATCGTAACCCATGGAAAAAATAAGGATTGCAATTACATGTGAGCAGGCCTATTATACTTCCTACATAATGAAGCTCTTGATACACACAATCTATTCATGTATATCATCCGACCAAAACAATAGACTTAAATCTAAAGCGCTACCAAAGTCGAACAAACAGTTGATAACCAATATGGATATGTAAATGCACATATAATGTTTTATTATGACATGGAATCGGTAAAGTCGTCCCAATTTCTGTTCATCCGGGTACTTTACGGTTGAGGGCACGATAAATACTGGGCTATGTGCCAATAGACTTTAATACCCGGGGGATTCAGTTAAGGGGGGAATATATCGATCCTTAAGCATATATTGATTTACTTGTATAACTTGTTTGCCATCAAGCTATAAAAACTATGATAGGTCTTAGATTGAAGCAACTCGAAATTGATATAGCATCCATTTCGTAAAATAAAACACTTTAAATATTGTTGTGTACGCTTGGGGATACTTCCGTTGAGCCGGGACACGCCTGGAATGTATGCATGCATCCAGCCGATTGTTTACAGCTTGACTGGGAGGTTCCTCAAAAACTCACATCTGCATTCGCGGGTTCGATTGCTGTGGATCGTCTATGGTTTGGAGTGCCTGGTAGAAGCGGGGCAGTTGTACAATTATTTGTGATTGGGATTTATTTATGTTGATCTATCATCGAATAAATCATGTTTTTAAAAAATAGGCCTACATGTAAATATTCAGTATCCCGCATTCTTATATGCCTGATCGACAAACAATAGTGATAATGTATAATCGGTATAATGGTTCAGCGAAATCAAATATCTGTTAAACTGTTTTGTATAAAAATAATTTCACACATAAGCACATTAGTCACATATGAATGTAGTGAGCTTTCGTTTGAAAGGGGCATAACATTTTTTCAAACAAAATACAAAACACTCGAATGTTTTTAAGTACAGCTGTACGAAACAAAAGTTGAGTATAGTTATATGTGACATATGTGCTTATGTTTGGACAATTGTTATACAAAGCAGTTTTACCAATCAGATTGATCGTTTTGGATAGATCTGGAAAAAAAAACTTCGTTTGTCTGCGAATTCATATCGAATAGAATGCTGCACTATAATACGTTTCACGAAGCATTAAAACATAACTTAGTATTTATGGTCAGTAACTAGCAATATGTGTTTAAAACGATAATAGGTCTATGATATCCAACATATATAATTCATTCTATAAAAAGATTAAAAAAAAACAAACCATTAATACATTGTTTGGTGTGAGTGTTTTGCGTTATAGTATCATACCCAGAGGTGAAAACATTAAACAATGGAAGTAGACGACCGTCATATAGAAAAGGGTAGCACGGTTAGTAGATGTTAAACTGTTATTAATGCTTTGGGATAGAGTCACTTTACTATTATGTTGATGTGCTTCTGGCAAACGCTTTGATTTAAATATGATTCTGGAATCGATTGTTAGTTTGCAATGAACTGTCAACATAATTGGTGACATTAACACTTCAGTGTTTTGAAACAAAATATGATATAAACCATAAACAAAGCGAAGCAAATCCAGAAAAGCGTAAATGATTCTGAAAGAGAACTAACTTCTTATCATATGAACGGGATTTTCTTTACAGCTTGAACATTCATTTATATCTTAAATTATAATGCAGTTTCGTCATAGCGTCTCGGTGGCAGAGTTATAGACAGAAACCATGACAGCAGTAAGAAATGCAGACACAATGACGTGAAATCAGCTAATACGCATTATTATGGTTGAATGAGAATTGAAACAAACCCGCACGAGACTATTTATTTGGTATAAGAGGCCTTCTATAGTTATTCGATATTTCGAGGATACTTGGCTTCTTGTACGCTAAGTTTTACCTTAAAAGGCCAACGTGACAAAAATGGCAATAGTTATATACAGAAAAATCAATTTGATCAAAATCCGTATAAAGTTGCCGGCACAGTTTTATTTTACCTTAATGTTCACATCTACCTACACAGACACATGCCATGTGGTATGCTCAGATATAGTTACTAAATATTTAATCTTACCTTATTAGGTGCGGATGCTGTTTTGATGGTTTTGACAGATGGTCTTCTCTATTTATCGTGTTTATTTAAATGTAATATCTCCCGTGGGCAATGACAGAACGTTTATGAACAATACTTCTGGGATTTTGACATGGCATATATTCAGATGTATTGTGCCAATAAAAAAAATCATCAAATCTAATTATAGGGGATTTTGTTCAGCGGATTATATCGGCAGATGTTTTCAAAATCGTTCAATGCGATTATCTGTTTTCTTGATCTTATCATTTTCTTATCAATAACTTTTAAATCATTAACAATCAGATGTAATTCAACAAGCTGTCTGGGGATGAATATATCGTTTATTTTCATAAACTAAACTCTTTTGATAGATACTCTTTCAATCTTGTATATTAGCATGCGTGGCTGTTACACTCACTAAAAAGTTTGACGATATGCCTTGGATACCTTCCCGAAGGTAATCGTATTAGAAAAGTAAATATAAATGACATTGGATATAAAATATCGTTAGATGTATTTCGCCAAACTGTTGGGGGTTGAATATAGCGTTTTTATTAAATCATGTATATTAGCACACGGACTAATTTAACAAATTGAATCCTAATAGAAATCCGTCACAATTTCGCATATTTATTAGTCGTCATGGTTGAATTGATTGTACATTCAATCAGACGGATAGCTTAATGTATAACTCAAATACCCACAAGCACGACGTGAAACACACATTAAATTATAATTGATATATTTTTAATGTGTGTGCCTGAAAAAAAAAATTGTGTATATTTTGCCGATATACTTCGAACTTGTTTTAAATTTTATAGTATTTTTTCTGATTATAGGAGGCGACTTTTTAAACCGGTATAAGATTCAAAAGGTATAACGTCGTACTGACAATTATTCCACTTATATGACGAGGGATTGTTCATTCCACACTGTTCCTGTATTAACTACGACAGGAAACCTCGTAAGACCATCCCGATATTACCGGAGATATATCGTGTGAATAACTCATATATCTGATGGTCTAGGGAAGGGTTCGAACCCGTGGACGGTACATCGAACTAAGATTAATAGACAGACACGCTAATCACCAAGGCACGAAGGCGGACTCAAATGAAAAATGATAAACAAACCTCTTAAAAGCATTACTGTGTAAAGCCACAATCGTTATAGACTATCTCTCACACCGAATGCACTTAGACATACGAACACTGCGGACAGATTCCTCCGTGTGTGGACGGTTCTCTGTGCAAGAGTTGTGTAAGATCTGAACCATTGTCTCTTGTCTAAGTTACCATGTTCTAGTATGTTAGCGTAGTGAATGGTCTACAGTTACAGCTTTGACGTCAGATAAAAACTATCACAGTATATAACTGTACTGTTATAGGAAAACCTAGCAAACCACTGTGTACCTAAAGTCAAGCTATGTCAAAAATAAAATATTATGACGCGTTTCTGGTAGGCGATTTCAAATTTCATTTGACATGGTTTAGCCATTAATCAATTCAAAGGAAATGCATAAATAACAATACGATAGTGCGTGATTTGTATACCTGATGAGAAGATCACAAATTTATGTCTGTGAGGGGAAACATAGCCGGAAGTTACAGCGGACTGGGTTCACAATATTAGTTTCTTAGTTTGATGGGGTTTTGGCGCTGTACTTAATGACCAGACAGAAAAACTGCAAGACGCAGTACAAAGCATCACAAACAGATCGACTTTAATTGTCCCCTAGATCTTAGGTCAATCGGGCAAAACGAAGCTGCGTCCCTACCGTTCATCATTATATATATATCTATGTTGTGGTCACAATCTTTGCATGCGTGATCCTCAGAAGAGTTGTGTTTGTAACGGGATATACATACAGTAAATACTGCTCTGGTCTTTACCTGTCTTCATGTTTTTGTTTAGATTATTCTTCGTATCACTCAGGATTGTGATGAGACATACAAGAACTTTAACGTCATCCTGAAGAAAGACGGATAATAATATTGAAAGAGATACTTACTGATTTCAAAGATTTCCTGTGGACGTCCAAAACATTTCTTAATATCAACTTGGGTTGGACCAAAGAGTTTGCTATTTTGTTTTGTCTTATTCATCTTTTTAAGTTACTGTTAAAACCTTTAATTGTAAATCTGTAGGCTTGGTAAAAGCTTGACGTTTTAAAAAACAAATGAGCAAAGTACACTCATCCAGAAAAGTGTAGCCACAATAGCTTGGAAATGAAATTAAAAACAGTAAATAGAAATGCGCAGTTGATTGGCAGCTGTAATGCTCATAGGGTATTTGTCAGATAAAGCAGCACAATATATACTTTTAGTTGAAGGCGAAGAAGTTGACAAATAATGGTCTCAAGAATATGGGACCCGTCGAAATAAATCGCAACCTATGAGTCAAAGCAAAGTTCAGTGAAATAATCCAAATTCCCAAATTGTAATATAATAATCCCAAACACGAGAAATAATCCACTGGCACTAAACTTCCCAGCATCCAGTTCTTCTGCTATCCACACTGGACTGTTCTCTGTGAACAAACAATGCGATTTCTGATCAAATGTATTGATACACTGCCAGAGTTTCTCCTGCCCCGGTTTGCCTTCTTTAGTTACCAGAGCCAGATCCTGATGTCCGTGTTAATGTTCTGGGCAGACAAAGTGACAGCTGAGACGCGGTGTACGCTAGCTTTCGCAAAGCAGTAATGGTACATTAAATTCATTAGCAATCTCCATTTGCCGAGAAGGGCCTGTGACTTGAAGGAATTGACCCACGATAACAAATCAAAGCCTCATTACCACTGACATCCTCACGATATTTCCCAAAACAATTTAATACCACTTTGTTTGGTCGATAAAATCCGATAAACAAATGGAGAAGGTGACCCGGTGATTCGTCGTTCAGTTAGTTTTAACATCACATTTGTTGGGCTAATACAACTTTTGAACATATCTTTTTTATCTATTCTGTGTATGTGAAAAGATCAACAGCTTTGTGACATGGAATAAGGCTAAAAGTGACTCCCATTAAGCATTTCCATCAGTTCTGAAGGTTGACTGGTGAGAACTGTCAACTGTCCACTCTGAGTGTATTAGAGCATATATTCTCAGAGAATTAATGTCACCTATATAAGAACAATGATAAAGCGGTTGGAGTTGACCTACACTGGTGTACAACCTTTTCTATCAATGTATAAATCAGAAGTCTAGATGAAATTTTTACAATGTTTTGAAAAATATTCATCGCCATCAAGTGTTACTAAACCTTTGTAATAACGGAAGCGAAATCAATCAGTCGAAAATGTAAATTACTTTACTTGGTATGCAACCAACATATGGATTTTCACTGCGCTTATTTGAAATTTATGGCCATGAAGTATCGAATAAATCAGTCTTGGAAATCGGCTATCGAATAAAAAGAGTTTATTGCATCAAGGGTCTTCCGTGTCGGAGTTATCTAGTCTGTCCGCTCAAGAGAGTTTTTACGTCTGGCCCAAACATAACCTGATATTGCGAGTTGTTTCCCGCTGACCAATTCTCGTTTGCTCTACCAGTAACCATAATTATACAGGCAGTGTGTTGTTTGTGTTATACAGAGTTTTGCTCACACAACAATGCTGACTAATGATATTTATTTAATTGGGAATAAATCTTGTTTATCTTAATAAACAGTCACAACGAATCTCTTTAACATTAATATTGATGACCCATGATCCAATACACTGCCCAGTCAACGAGTGCAACACAGAGAAGACCAAGTGTTTTTTTGCTCAAGAATGATTACCGAATGAAACAGATATGACTGTATTGCTGGTATCTGCATCTGGACTCTTGTAAAACCCAACCCATCAATTGCCAGACAACCGGTGTAACCCCCATATATATATAAGGTATAAAGGGTTACTCGAACGTGTAAGTGGTACCTCTAACAGGTTGTTAGTTGTTTATAGCACGACACAAGTGCGATACATGTACGTGTATAAAATGTTAAAAAAGAAATAGGCCTGATGTCCAATCAAATGAAAGGAGTTTTCCATCCAGTTTGTTTTAGAGCTACAGAGAAGCAGTAGGTGTAGCTCGGAACAGTTTTGTATCATACATTGTGAATAATTACAACGTCCTGGGAAATCTCTCGATTATTTGTCGTCATCTTAATACAATACATAAAGATTAAGAGCTGAGCTCAGTTAACTATCGCTTTACTGCAGTGATTTCTGTACAACTGTTTTGGGTTTGGACAACTGACAACTGATATGTGCTGTCGCAAAATTATACATAAACACTTTATTTACGCACTAGAGTCTGTGACTTTAAGGAATTGACACCAGAGGTTTCAGTTCACGGCGTCAATGTCACAGAGAATCTTCCGACATTTATTGTAAACTATCCGTGTATATTAACCGATGACCGAAAAACAAAAACGGAAAGTCCATACGGTGACTGATCAAAGTACAATCGGTTAAATTATCGACACAAAGGGGTCAATGTTATAACTCAACACTCTTCAGATACCTATATCATAACACTTTAGTGTTTACAGTTAGTTTGGCAATGCTAGTTCAGCCGAATTAGAGACGATTCAATAGGACTAGGAAATTAACAGCGGTAGTCCGACCAGATATGATACTGTTCTACCAGAAACATTATAGTTTTGTAAACATTTGGTGCTCAGTGAAAAGGCAAGTAATTACACTTTCGTGTCTTTTATAGCAATGCGTTAAAAATGTGCGCTTATATTTGTGGCAACAATATCCTTTCTGAAACATGTGTCCACAATATAATCATAACAATATTGATCCGTGTGTTGATAATATGTCTAAAATGTCAGTAGTATATAGTCAGCTTTTGTCTTCGACTTTCCAATTAAAATGTATTAAATCATTTGTGTTGCAGTCTATTTAATTTCTTGGTGTAATTTAAGATGTCAGACTTTAAATACATTTATATAAATGGCACCTTTAAAGACACAGTCTTGACTCAAACCAACATGTGATAAATAGAGGGTCACGTGATTAATAGTGTGTCGGGTTTGACAGATTCGTCTGTCAAGTTAACATGAGCTTAATAGCATAAGTTGTTACATTAAGGAGACCCGCTGCTTCGAATAATCTCAGAGTTGGGCATGATTTATAGCAACTGATTTGACCAACTTTTTTTCTATACAATCGTAGCAAGCCGGTGCATTATGTCTCTTTTTGGTATTCCCCTTTATCTCATATCTAGGTATGTTTATTATACATCCTGCACTCATCAACCTAGTTTCACCTTAGACGAAATGTTAACATAAATGTAACATTATAGACCAGCCATGGGGGACACCCGCGTTAAAAGTATGACTGGGCTCCAGCTGTTTAAACGACATCTGTGTGGCTCAGGCTAATAACGTACTAGTGTAATTTAAAGTGATATATGTTTGGAGGTCACTGACATTAAATTCAAACCCCATAGGAAATGATAACAACGGAGAGTTTTATGTTCCAGATCCGTTATTGGTGTACGTATGCTATGTTAACAAATAGTTTGTATAATAATAATTATCGATAATGAATGTCTTAGTATGGCTAATGCATCTGTCGATTTAGATATTCATCTATCAATTATAGCTACCAATAAATGTATTATCGATATTGGTAATTGTCATCAATTCCTAATAATTAATCAATATCGATTAATGAATTAAGGATATCGATATATATCGTTAATAGATTTATCGATAATAGAATATATATAATTAATATCAATAATTCATTGATCGGTATAAACAGTTTATCTATATAGATTAGATGAATGTTCAATATCGATATTTTTAAAAGAATTGTCCACATCTTTATGTCGCACAGAATTAATAATTTCCGCCAGTTTTCACATGAATTAACATGCTTATTGTTGTTGGGGTTAAACTGGCGGATTCAATGCCGACAATGTTCTGTTTGGTTCTAAGAGCACAACTGTTGCTTTACTGTTTGGTGCCTGCTTTCATTTCTTCGACAGCGGCGCGTGCTATTTCGGCTGATACTGTGACCCTTTTTACTTGAACACCTTATATTTGAACACGCGATCATCTGTGAATCGTTGGGGTTTCTCCACGTGTTTCTTTGATAATCAATCAATATGACAGGCTTTCATAGCATAACTTTCTGATAATCTTTTCAAGTACTATGTCTGTCGATTTTACGTAGGGATTAACTGTCTTGCAGAGCCTCTGACACAGTCACATATTTATATATGGTAGAGAATTGAGACAATACATTTTTTCAGTCGGTGAACAGGAAACACCATTTATTGATATCTGCTATTCGGTGACAGTTGTTGATAGCTATAGTTCATCTCGCGATATCGATAATTCAACTATTGGTATCGATGAATATATTCTCAGTAAATCATATCGAATGTTAAATTGGTCCTGAACATATTGTACATCCATATTAAAATTATGAAACGCTGTGAATTCTGATATTTTATGTAATATACTATAACGAATTTTGTGATGTTTAATCTTCAAAAGAATAACCGTTGTATATTCTATGTGATAAATACTGTACTTAAATCATTACCTTGGTTTAGGTACTGGCCGTATCGCGGGTAAACACAATCTTTAAGAAGTCACAGGGTTTTTGGTTCAGCTTCTAGTTTGGAAGCGAGTCACGTGGCAGTCAATTCTTCCACTTCAATTCGGCGCATTAGCAGGACTGATTACCTGTAAATTACCTTTAGTCTAAACATTAACCAATCATTGACCTCCGTGGTCAGCTCAATAGAGTTGATTATAGGAAACGCAAGTATTGTTGAATCAGACCGACTGGACAACATTATCATGAACCACCTAGCATTGTAAAATGTTTTAATAGATGATTTAAATGGGATAGTTATATTATCATGTGCCACTAGTAAAAGTAAGTCGGGTGTGCGATATTAAACTAGTTAAAGCCCACCTGTGAGAAAGCAACACATGCTCGATAAATATGCCGTGTTTAAATCATAGACAGATTTGAGGTAAAATATTTACTAAAAGCCAAAATGCTAAAACCAGATCTCGATTCAAATGAAATAAATTTTTTGATCCAGTTTTTTGTTCCGAAGTGAGATCAACTACAGTGGGTGTGGCTCAGAGCAATATATAATTGCATTGGGCGTAATCCTACGACGCGAGGAGTCTTTCGTTCAATTCCTCAGCTATTTTCAATGTGCATTGAGTTGCATTCGCTTAATACAATACACAAAGATAAGTCACAGAGCTCTAAGTTCTTCCAGACATTCATCCTTTGCCAATTTTAGTTCATTCTTCTTCCTTCAGAAGTTCCAACACGTGCTTTCTGTACAAATGTTGCTGGTTTGGAAAGTTGATAACTTATACGTGCTTCCGCAAAGTCTTCATGGTACATTAGATGTATTAGTACTTCATTTGGCTACGAGAGTTTGTGATTTGTAGGAATTGACACGAGACATACCAAATCACCACGTCATTATCACGGAGAATCGATCGATAATTCCTCGGCAAAGAAAGACATGTGGTGATTGTTTAAAGTACAATTGGGTTTTCTATCGTCCCAATGGGCTCAAAATAATTCTCAATAGTCTCTAGATACCTATATCATACATGTGTAGTACATATATTATGTTTGGCATTGTTACCTTGGGCGGAATGTTACACCTGCGACAATTTAACAGGACTATGACAATAACTGTGGTATTTTAGCCGCAGGTTATATTGTCATATCGAGCGATTGGCGGCTGTGATTTAGTGGTTGAAGTTCACTGGTTCGAGTCCGTCTGTCGCCCTCGATTCTTTGTGTGACTTACACGATGTAGCCCTGCCACTCGCCCGAATGGTTTTTACGTGCTTTCCTCCAGTTTTCCACTATATTTAAGCAAGAAAACAGTCTGTAATGAAGTCCGTCGTCATAAAATTGCAATAGCCTTGAGTACGAAGAACTCCAATCAAACAGACAAACAAGTAAAGATGTGGTGTCCGGTAATGATTATTCTACAAGTGTCTCTTACTTTCATCTAAATTATATAACATTGGATTATAAATGCTTATCAAGTGTTGTGACAGTAATATGTTCAACGGAAACCTGCTCCAAAACACGACTGCCTTGATAAAATCATGACAGGAGCTTTATATATCGATCAAAAGATTAATCTGCTGGTAAAATGGTCGGGTTACATCTGCACCTGTTCAATTATACTAAATACCATTAGTGCCCAATGATTTCTTGGTGTAATTTTACATGTCATGTAGGGACATTGTATGCTTGCCACCGTTTTAGAAGAAATCCTATTGCAAACCACTTAAGGAATTCATCTATCTCGGGTCAGGTTATACAGATCAATCTGTCCAAGAAGTGTGTTATGGCATAAAACTGTTGTCAATTCAACGACTATCACAGTCTACATAAACTCATAAAGTGCTACATTGAGGAGACCCTTCTTTGGTGCAGCGAACTCCTCTCGTGTTTTGTAAGATGTCCACGAGTCATTTAGACATTTACTGGGACATCTCAGCTGTGTTTTCCCTTTCACCGTTAGGATCATGCCATATAATTTTTTGCTTCATGCGTGAACTTCCAATACACTACCAGTTAGGAAAAGTTTGCCCACAATTGAATTTATTCAATGATTCACTTCCATCGATCTCTACTAGGCCTAGACGTTTTGCTTCATCTATAGTCCGAGTGCCTTAATCGTTGGTCATACATCCAACAAACATAGATATTTCTACTGTATTTTCTTTAGACAAATTCATAGGAAAAGTTGACATTGCATGATGCCACAAAACGGGCCATACATCGAGGAAGCCTGCGTTAAACGTATGATAAAGCCACAGGTGTCTGCCTAGTGTAGACAAATAATTTACAAGTCTAAGTTGAATTGTCATTCACTTGAAGGATATAAATGCTTGATGGAATCTACTTTAGGGAAATGTTGTCACATATGGTTAGATTGTCCAGATTCACATCCAGTGTGTATGTTAGACACTGTAATCGATTAGGGTTTATATGTCATATTAATAGTCACATATGACGCTTAGATATCCCCACATTCATACAGGCAGTCAAATAAGAAGACAGAAAATGAGGAACATTAGAACAAGTGTCGTGTGGGCTTCCCAAGAGTGTAAGTACAGGCAAGGGCTTAACAAGAGTGTAAGTACAGGCAAGGGCCTAACAAGAGTGTAAGTACAGACAAAGGCCTAACAAGAGTGTAAATACAGACTAGGGCCCTAACAAGAGTGTAAGTAAAGGCAAGGGCCTAACAAGAGTGTAAGTACAGATAAGGGCATAACAAGAGTGTAAGTACAGACAAGGGCCTAACAAGAGTGTAAGTACAGACAAGGGCCTAACAAGAGTGTAAGTACAGACAAGGGCATAACAAGAGTGTAAGTACAGACAAGGGCCTAACAAGAGTGTAAATACAGACAAGGGCATAACAAGAGTGTAAATACAGACACGGGCCTAACAAGAGTGTAAATACAGACAAGGGCCTAACAAGAGTGTAAATACAGACAAGGGCCTAACAAGAGTGTAAGTACAGACAAGGGCCTAACAAGAGTGTAAGTACAGACAAGGGCCTAACAAGAGTGTAAGTACAGACAAGGGCATAACAAGAGTGTAAGTACAGACAAGGGCCTAACAAGAGTGTAAATACAGACAAGGGCATAACAAGAGTGTAAATACAGACACGGGCCTAACAAGAGTGTAAATACAGACAAGGGCCTAACAAGAGTGTAAATACAGACAAGGGCCTAACAAGAGTGTAAGTACAGACAAGGGCCTAACAAGAGTGTCAGTACAGACAAGGGCCTAACGAGAGTGTAAGTACAGACAAGGGCCTAACAAGAGTGTAAGTACAGACAAGGGACGGCCTAACAAGAGTGTAAGTACAGACAAGGGCCTAACACGGGAAAAAAAAAATCCCGGCCCAAATTAATGAATAGCTATCATGTCCCAAATGTATACGAGTTTGTCGCCCGGCATTATTTTACTTAAATGCCTCAATCGAGTTTTAAGGATAACGTACCACTTAGATATTCCGCGAATACACAGAGGTAAAAACAGATTATTGAGCTTTTAGAACTGCTGTCGTCCTTCAGAAAATCATGTATCAACTCAATATGTCGGCAAACCTAGTACAAACAAAAACATCTTCCTTAACATGGCAAAGACATAGTGCTCAATGACAAATATACTGGAATAACACTTTTTTGTGAGTTCGTGCCACGTATTATCTCTCAAACTGCTCCAATTGAGAACTTAGATAACTGTCCTTCAGCAAATGATAAAATACGGCGAACAGTTTTTAATATTCGTATATTTATTTTTCATAATCAGTTGTTTTTGCAGAAGGAGCAGATGTTAGCAAACTGATTCTCATTTATATTTGTCTGACAATCCCTTTGATTTCCCTAAAGGCAGTACGAAGGAAGGTATTAACAGAAGTACAAAAAAAACACACAAATGTAATTGATTCCTACAGACAGGCAGGTGTTTATTTGTGAAAATTTATCTGTAGGAACATTCCATCACACCCCCTCTGACTCTTAATGAGAAAAATCTAAGCAAAAGACACCAATCAGCAGACACAGTTTAACAATTGTATGTGCTGCGCGTTTGTGTTCATATGTTACACTCTATTTAACTGGAAAGAATGAAATGTGCATTATCTCTGTTCATATGTTTACATTGAATTCATCAAAACCTGTTAGTTTGAATATAAACCGCATTTATAGGAACGAGAGGAGAGTTCACACGAAATTATATTTTACCTACAATATGGACATATTAAATACCAGGTTAACGTTTGTCTGGTGTTAACAGTTGTTCAAAAGTGTATTAACTTTAAACCATTGCTGTACAACGTCACGTCACAATCGAGTGTCTTTGTGACGTTACGAATTTAAGCCTGGCTTATCTTTTGAACAACCCAATCCTGGGCCCACTTGCACAAAGCCTCCTAAAGCTAAGATGACCTTAGTTTTTCCCATAGGCCAAAATTAAGGAGACGAGCCTCTTTCACAAAGCCCCCTGAGCATAAGGTCTAAGGGGGATAAATTTTCCCCTTTAGTGTTAAGTTCAACAAAGGGATTTGTGAAAGTGGGTCCAGGTCTCTAACATTTCTTTGCTAACTTCTGTTATCTGTAACTATGGGCAAATCAGTGGGACACGTGTGGGCAGTAGTACTAGAAATGGGAGATAACTCTCACTCATCCCGAATGTTTTATATAAGTAACTTTTTCGATTCAACAAAATATTTCTAAAACGTAGCTGTCAGGAACTGATGAAAACTAAATAAGTATAAGTTCCTATGTGAATGTGGAAAGCTATTAGCAGCCCACATCGAAGTTGTAGGAGTCTTGATCTTGCCTATCCAGGTATTTCATTGTTATTTAATACTTTCACTGTAATGTACAAGTTGTTGTTGTAATGAATGACGTT
>JAQQZZ010119891.1:0-14667 GCA_030265115.1 Mopalia vespertina
GAATGTAAACAACAGCCGAATCACCCCTCCATCAAATGGTGATAAATACACCAAATGTGACCTATTTAGGCTAAACTTACATTGACTAGAAACCTCCACTCAATTACTTCACACCAATACCAAATACTCCACCAAAAACAAATTTCCAGCAGCAGAAAAAAATTAAACAAGACAACACACAAAACGGAAGTGTATAATAGTGGTCTTACGCCATATGAAAGCATCCACCAGTGCAGGCAATAGGGGGCAGCTACGACTAGATGATATATCTACCGTGTTTTCGAATAATGACGTCAGTTCCGCTTTTTAAATTTACTAATACGGATGATTGCCTTTGAAAATATGCAATAAAAATATGCAATAAAAATAATAAGTTTAGGTCGCAAACAGTTGTCTTTCCCTTTAATAATGTACTCCTACAAGTCTACTGATGGCCACAGGGTAGTATGGGATCTTAGTATACATGAGCGATCCAAGTTTAATTGTGGACTTTTTGTAAAGTCTTTCTTTAAATAACATATTTAACTGTAAAATCACAGTTTAATCTTTGGGCCAAAATAAGATTTACACGGAGTCGACTGTTTGTCAAGTAGGCTGGCAGGCCTACATGTATTGTGTTGTGTTGATATTGTACTTTGATATATGTAACGTTTTAATCACTCGTACACTGCCTCAGTCATTGTTTTAACATATGCCAGTACGGGGAGAACGACTCTCATGTCTACAAAATACAGTCACATTTTTCTCCAGTTCCCGAGGTGTTTAGTCTTTTTAAGTCTATTAATTGTTTGAATCCTTGCCTCAAAAGCTTGGCATTCATGACATGTATGCACTGACCACGGAGCTGGATGAGACAGAGGAAACCAATCTGACTTGTAGTGCTAATGGTAAATCTTGACAGCAAAACATGCGGATGCTCGCTATTTAGCCAATTGAAATGTAGACAGGGTTTGAATACTCGTTTCAACAGATCGATGGGTGCTGCCAAGTTTGATCAAGGCTATACACCTCTGTCTCCACTATTATATATACTTCATTAGGTAACAAGAAAAAAGAATTATCTTTCTTTATCATGATTCACATGTGACGAATTAAACATGGAGATTTTATATGGAGAGCATTACTTCATGGTAATAAAAACATTTGCCAAGGGAGATAATTCTTTCCTTTTAGTATCGCACACATTCAAACCATGGAGGTAACCATGCATACTGTTTGAATGCATCGGGTAGATTTGTAAATTATTTTGACGCTTTGAAGCTATTCCTCACACTAATGTTATTTGTTTAATATAACTTGTGTATTATTTGAAGCCAAAAGCACTGTTGAATATTTTCATCCTGATTTACTCAACTGTAAGTCTCCATTGATGGTTTGATGGATGGATGGACGGACGGACGGACGGACGGACGGACGGACGGATGGATGGATGGATGGACGGACGGACGGACGGATGGACGGACGGACGGACGGACGGACGGACGGACGGACGGACGGACGGACGGACGGATAGATGGATGGATGGATGGATGGGTGGGTGGGTGGATGGATGGATGGATGGATGGATGGATGGATGGATGGATGGGTGGGTGGGTGGGTGGGTGGGTGGATGGATGGATGGATGGATGGATGGATGGATGGATGGATGGATGGATGGATGGATGGATGGAAGGATGGATGCATGGATGGATGTATGGATGGATGGATGGACGTTCAACAAAAATAAGTTCTAAAATTTTTAGTTTTAGACATCGTTTTTCTTCTGTCTATCAAAAAAGTAACCATGCCCGTCTAAGTCGCGGCTACAGTCACCGTCTTGTCTCACTGTCAGTTAGAAATACAAAAAACATGACAATTCCTGGAAGGCTGACACGGTGAAGTAAACCAAAAGGTGGATTTTACAGGCAAAGACAATCCACACAACAGTCGTTCATCTTGTCCCTAAGGGTAGCAGGGCAAGTCAGTTTATAAACCAATCAACCAAACCAAGACAATGGCTCAGATATCAGAAGTCAGTTTGGTGCAACTACCATATGAAACCATTTTCTTTGTAGGACACTAACCAAAACAGTGACAATACATAAAGCCATTGTCTTAACAGTAAAATATAATTACGACTGTAAATGGTATATACAGCAAGTCTTCGTTGTGGAACATGACAGCAAAACACATACAAATTTAATCGCCATGAAGTATGTATAAAGGCTAACACGAAAGACTCGATTAAGATTTCAACGATATGATTGTCTGTTAAACATACATGACAAAGAAGGCTCGTTTAAAGGGTTTACACAAACCATTAACGGATTATTTTTATTAAGATGAATGTTCGCGTGCTGTACAATCAATCATGTGTCAAGTTGACTTACTTGTACAAACACGTAAACACTCGAGTTGGATATAAATACTTAGTATATCAAAATATACGTCTTCACAGTGATTCGATTCGACAGAAATTCCTAAGTAATGGTAAACCGCATTGTTACGCGATGCAGTTCCTTTTAGTCGGCAGTTTTGTTCTTTTGTGTTCAAATACTAGTTGGTAATTAACCCGTAACAAAAGAGTAATTATTATTGATATTTTGGACCCAAAAACAAACAATAGTCCTAATCAATGTCGACTAGCATCCTACCTACCTGTATTTTCTCTTCCCAGAAAAGTAAACCATAATAGTATCCTCAATGTATTATTACGCCTACACAGATATATATAATAGAGTATAGAAAGGCAAACAAAAAGTCTTTAGGTTTCAAGGCGTAAAATATATAAAAGTAAACTTGGTATAAAACTTAAATATTCAATTAAGCTCTACGAGGCGGATGACACAAAAGAAAACTTGATAAGTGATTTCAAAATCTTCTATTTTCAAAGCGAGATAGATAAAAAAGAATCGTTAAAAGCAGGGTTGAGGACCCCGCGCGAGAAAAATTTAAAAATATATTTATGTAAATCTTTAATTTAGTATAAATTAAGAATAAACGGTGAGACTCATTGTACACAGTATTTGTACATACATTCAAAAAGGTAATAAAAATATCATGATCTGGCATACGTGTATATAAAACTATTTATTGCATTGCTTTTATTCATAAAAGCGTATTAACGTATGAGAACCACCCACGCTAGAACATGTACATGTACACTGTGATTATATCTACGCGGTAAGCACGCGCTATATCAATGCTTGTTGGGAAAACACAAATCCACAAAACCAACTATTAACGTTGGTTATCTATTTTATGTCACGAATTTCTAAATTCTCACGTAAACAAAAAGATCGATAAATTAACAAATAGAAAAAAAAGGAAAATAGGCACAACATAAAATTGCCAACTTCAAATCAACTAAAATCTCAATTATCGTGCAATTCTTTTGTATATATATATATTTTGAATTAATGAAGTGAGAAAAGTTTGCTTGCCTCCACCGGGATTCTATATATATATATATATATATATAGTCATTTCGCTTGATCTCATGTTTTGACTGTGACATAAATGCTTTGAAGCTCATAAAGAGTGTATGAGAAACAAAACAATCCCCAAAATAATTTACTATTCCCATAAGAATATCGCTTCGTCAAACAAATTTCGTTTCGAATATTTCAGAAAATTAAAGTAACAAAACCGCATATGAACTAACAAAATAGAAAACATACGTCATATGATTTATATAAATCTGCAATATCATTTCTATCGATTGCTAAAAAAAGGGAACTATTTGTTTAAGTGAAATTAGTATTATTAACCGCCATTAAGCCTACAAGGTGCCTGTACAATTCCATAAGATTGTTGATCTGTTGAAACACGAGGCACACATTTTGTTTTCCTTGAATTGGTTGTCAGCAAATACCTGACAACTCGATACATTTGATTAAAACCGAAAGCCGTCGTACGTGATGGCGCGGCTTTATCCCAAAGTTCCCAGTCTGCGTCGAAAAGCTAGATGGTGCTTGATGGTTACAAAATGAGCTCGATATTATCACCGCAGCCTCGGGTCAAAAGATAATCACTTGAACCAATTATATGCACAAATGGGCCCAGGCTTTAAATCACACCCACGACTATATAACTGAGATGCCATTCGCAGATCTCGTGTTGAAACCGTATCAGAGTTCTCCCATAGAAAACGGTTGGTCTGCTTTCGTATAAATAAATATATGGTCTCGGGTTCGAATCCCGGTGGAGGCCGACACGCGCATTTTTCTCTCTTCATTTATTCAATACATATATTTTGAATAAATGAAGAGACAAAAACTGGCTTGCCTCCACCGGGATTCGAACCCGGGACCTTTGGGTTACAGGCCGAACACTCTACCGACTGAGCTACAGAGGCTCACGGCAAAGTGAGTCCCGAATTCTTACCCATATAAGCTACATATATATAAGCTACCATTGGATGGAAAGGAGTATATTGACCAGAAATGAATGCTCATTTAATGTGAAATTTTAGGATTGCTGGACAAATAAATTTATCATTCGCTGAATGTCTGTGTGAAATGATATATTGGGTACATTGTATCTTGTGTAATTTGCAATACCTTGGAATGTGCCCTAGCCCAGGTGTTGCATTGTGCGCCAATGGAACATGTCCACTTTTTAGGTACACAAAACAAACTGAACAAATCTGGTTTTACACATATATGCATCATATCCTCTCGTTATTTTAATAATCAGATCATGAAATCATTGACATAACTGATAATTTACATAAAGCGTCAAAAAGGTATTTATGGTAGAAAGGTCAAACAATGGCTACAAGAAAATATAAAAACTGAAATATCCCCACTGTTGCAATTTAGTCCTGTTGCAACTTGACCCGGTCTCCCATAATCTGACAGTGCTGAAATAATAAAACAAATTAGTGCTGTATTATATTTTAGATTATTTTATTAATTGTAGAATAACAACTCCGTGTTATGTATAAATGTTGATGTTTTTCTGTAAATCCTTTAAAAATATTCTTATTGAAATTATAACTGCCAACTATTAAAAATGTAAATGTAGCGTTTTACGTAGTGGTAAGTTAGTTCAAGATTTAATTCAAGATCAGGATTTTCAGCCCTAGCGACTGCTTTACCGGTTTTAACGAATTTCTAGCGCAGACCTTAACAAACCTGTGTGTGTGTAACGGAAGATGAAAAAATGCAAAAGCTGCAACCAAGACTGCGAAGTTGCGAAGCGATGCTGCGAAGCAGCTCGCAAAATCGCGCATGGCTTCGCGCATCGCCACACCGTCTAACTAGGTTTTACTAGCATGGCCTTAACCGGTCTTCATACAGGATGCGATGTTATTGTCTGGGCATACAACGCATGGTTTCTTCCACTAGGTCTACACGGAAATAAATTAAAAGTATAGGTTGAAAGATTAAGTTGTTGTTTTTTTTCTGATAAATTCTTCTGGATTATACTTGTATTCGTTGTTTATATAAAGTTTAAAGGGATATTGTCTTAAAGGATGTTTGAAGGGACATTGCGAGATAAAACAGAGATGGAAGCAGACGCACTGGCATGTTACAAAACTTTGCTTACATTAGAAAATGCTTTGCAGAGTAAGACTTATCTGGTAGGCCCTAGATATTTTTCACAGCCTTTTACGCAAAAGAGGGGGAAAACAAATCTGGCTTGTATTGCTTATGTTTAAACTTGTTAGCCATAAATATGGATGACCGCTATTTATTAAATAGAAATTTAGACATTTAGGAGTAAACAAGGTTTGAATATCTGTTTCATCAGATCGATTGGCGCCGACAACTTTGACAAAAACCGCTGCCGCGGCTCATATATAGGCTATACGTCAATGGGTAACACTAGAAATCAGCCAGGAAAAGATAATTATTCCGTCGAATATATTATTATTCTCTTTTCGTGGCAGACTTCTTCGTAAAAATTATTCAAAGCTGATTAATATAACCCAGAGTTTATATGGAGATCAGTACCTCTGGGTCGAAGATCAAAGTATCTTCAAAGGGAGATAATTTATTCTCTGTAGTCTTCCATACACTCAAAACATGGAGGCCATCGGGTACTGATATATTTAACTGAAACTATTCCAAGTGTGATGGTTGTAACATCAGGGTGTGTTCTGTCCAGTTTCCATTTTTATCCCTCAGAAAGTATTTTTTTCTCCTCTTTAAAATATATCGAAACTGAATTAGATTTTAAAACTGGTTTGGAAAAATATATTTGAGATATAAATAACATTAGTTTAGTTTTATAAAAGTCCACAGCAACAGTTTCTTTCCTCAAAGTCACCTTTCGGAAAGACAGAACAACCATTGATTTATGAATTCCGCGTGATCAAGAGTGACCTCCCTTAACGCAGTGATTTATGAATTAAGCGTGATCAAGAGTGACCTCCCTTAACGCAGTGATTTATGAATTAAGCGTGATCAAGAGTGACCTCCCTTAACGCGCTTATATCTGGCGCAAGACCACTTTTAATTTGCCATAAGCCGTAATGTTAACGTTTGGCTCCACAGATCCCTCCCAAACTTTCGTTGGGCGAAAACCCCTGGCACATACCTTAATCGGTCTTTTTGCAGTTCCATGTTAAAATCTTGATAAGTGATGACCGATGAAATTTTGAGCTAGAGAGCCGGCAATGGGATTGGGGTTGTCAAGCTAACTTCAGAATGTAAACAACAGCCGAATCACACCTCCATCAAATGGTGATAAATTTAGGCTACAATATTACACTGACCAGAAACCGCCACTCAATTACTTCACATCAATATCAAATACTCCACCAAAAACAAATTTCCATGACCGGAACAAATAAAACATGACAACACACCATTTTTATTAAGAACTATATTCGAGGCTGACAAAACGCAAGTTCATAATAGTGGTCTTATGCCATCTTTGAATTCAGCGTGATCAAGAGTGACCTCCCTTAACGCGCTTATATCTAGGCCTAGTCTTTCGACTCGGGGTACAGAAAATGTCGTTCGTGGACTTTGGTCGAGGGAACTTGTGAATTTTTCTTCATGAATAATTGATGCAAATTGAATACAATTGCTCTGAGGCATCTGTGCTATAGCTAGCCTATTTTTATCATACAACTGTCATTTATAATTTTGATCATGCTAAGCTTGTATCTCTCTTTTACAAAAAGGCATAATATATAAAACAAAAGTAATGTTGTTATTTCAACTAGGATTTACTCCTGCTCCCTATTATTTTCTCAGGTCGGGGATCGTTTTTCTACAGCGGATCTCTCTGTAGTACCAAGGCTGCTCATGTTCGAATCTGCTGGTATCCCTATTGGCGCGGACATCTTTCCGAACACTGTCTGCTACCTCAAGAAAATGGTTGAGAGGAAATGCTTTATTGATTCCCAATCCTTCGTGAACCGACTTGGAAACACAGTCTTACCGTGGTTGTTTCCCCTTGTTGTCCTCATTGGGAATTGGCGGTCAGGGAAAACCTTCAGACAATTTGACGGGCGACATTTGATGTGCAGGTAAGTCAGTCGTAGTATTGTTTCCCTATGTTTAGTCCATGGTTTAAATCTATGTTGGTCCCTATTTATTTGAACAGTCAAATATTATTCGTTTTAAGCATATTTTTCAAATGTCTTGAACAATATGTATCTCATTATGCTCTTCAGAATGTTTCTTAGCCTTTTTGCTTCATACTACATTTCCATCTCCATTTAATATTTTAATTAAATAAAAGTTCAAAAATTATATGTATAGAGCCAAAGCAGAATGGGAAGCGAAAAAAAAAGACACCCCAGAGGCCGTGAGTGAGGATTCACTAGATGAAATCAAAGTATTTTACTACCCTAGTGCCGCCGAATGTTGGCAGATGAAACTGTTTCTTTTGGAAAAGGTAGTCACTAATTGATTTTAAAACTATTATTTTGTAAATGAATAAAATAAGTTAGAAAGACAGTTTTAATACTTTAAAAGTCCACCCTTTGATCCAAAATATTCTTAAGTTATTATAATGCATACCTTTCTCTATTCAACTGCTTACATTAATTGGTTGAAATCTGCAGCATTATTTATTACCCAGTGTACTATATTAGCGGATGTTTTTGTTACTGTATAACTATTGGTTGAGTACGTCGTCCCGACATAAGTAACATAATGTTAAAAGTGGCGTTGAACTATAACACCAATCCGTAAATCAATCAAAGTTTTGTGGCATTAATACATGTTTTAGGGAATACCATTTAACGTTGTTGATTGTGACATGTTGGATTCGATTGGTCGAACGGCTGGTGCTGGAGGTATATTTAGAATCCAACATGGCGGTCGATTGGTCACCGGATGTAGAGGTCTGCTGGACTACCTGGATTCCACATTCAATTCTACCCGTTAGTATAATTTATGTGCAAATAAAACTTTAGATTAAACCAACCAGATCAGTAACTGTACTTGAAAAGAGGTGTAAACAAATATCGCTTGTATTGCTTATGTTAAACTTTGTTAGCCACACATATTGGTTCACGCTGCGGCTATTTATTCAACTGAACTACAGACAAAAAGATCACGATAAACAATTTAGTGACATAGTACAATAAAGAATTCACCTGGTAACACACCACAATGAAATCCAGTTCATGATGCAACTTAACTCGATTTGTAACACGAAAATTACAAATGTTTTACAAACGTTCCATCACTTATTCGAACATTGGCATGCATGTGCTACTGGAATGACTACATTCGACATCAGTAATTTTCCTTTCCTTGGAGGGAAGCAGATGGGTCTAAATATTCATATAACCTCCAAATCATTTTTTATTTGGCAAATGTCTGCCCTATAGGGTTGATCCCAAATGGAGCCGTCCATAAAGCAGAAGTACAGTGTTGGCAGGCCTGGGAACAGCATATGGCTGATTATGGACTATCCAAATCTGTCGATTTAATAATTTTATCGAAACTCCTTCATCGCAGGTATGAATAGATACACACATTTAAAAAAGACCAAATAAACCAAATAAGGAAACAAACATAATAGTTCGGTAAAGGTCCGTATGCCTTAAGTTCCATAAGAAAGAGGGTTACCTGGATCTAAACTGTATTATGTACTCACGTTGCAATGCTGTCTTTACTTAGCACTGGAGGAAAATTAACTTTCCAGCATTATGGTAACACTTCACATCTTTGTTGTGCTAGTGTCAATTATTGTTGGAATACACCGCTGTCGTATAAGTGAAATACCCTTAAGCACGGCGTAAAACACCAATTAATCAATCAATCAATCAATCTCCAACCTATGACGACTGAAGTCAAGATCGAAAAAGAACAATTCCGTGCAGAATGACATACAATCTTGCAATCTGATTTGTCAATTGTGTGTGCTCAATATCCGGACAAAATGTTGTCATGGTATTCTGTGCTACATTCTTTAAATTGGAGTTTGTTTTCTCTGTCAGGTCATATAGTACTAATGATTCTGGACAGGCGTATTATGCAATTTTCACATTGCCTTGTTAGTTGACAAATCTTTTCTTTTATAGAGCTGAGACCTGTTGTGTTAGATTTTAATGCTGAAAAGCTATTACCTGAGCTATCTCGGTCAATAAAGCTTGATTCCGATGGATAACTTTTATACACTTTCTCTTGAAAGATTTCCAGAGGACAACATTGAAGCACTTCTGGACTTGAGAAGTAACCCCAGATACACAGAAACGTTTTGCCAAATTATGACTGCATATATGAGCAGGTATATAGGTTGTTTAGATTATAAAATCAATTAGTGTTATAATAGTAACGACTGTTTAACAAAACTTTACGCAGAATTATAATATAATGTATAGAAAATGTTTACTTCGATTCAACAAAATAATTTCTTCAAGACTCTTAAGTAAAATTATTTATTTTTCTCTGGAATAACATTGCCAAAGTCGTCAGTGGAATTTAAAGTATCGATTTTGTAAGGATGGTGTTGTAGATTATGTAGTATTTGAATGTACTACACTCTTAGAAAAATATGACTCTAATGGACCCGTTAAGGTTCTTCAGTCATAGCTCTGGTGGAACCCTTTATGGTTCTGTATGGAACCCTCACAGCAACTGTTCCAATTATTTCTCCCTTTCTTTTAATATCAAAGCACCGTGTTTGTTGTAATGGTTATATGTAGATGGTTCCATCTTTTCTAAAGAACCGTTTTTGCCGTTATGGTTATGGTTCCATACAGATGGTCCAATCTTTTCTAAAGATCCCTCAAAGAACCATTATTTCTAAGAGTGTATATATTCCACGAAATTTAACTTCAATTTAAACAAATAATAAGTTTATACAAAACAACTGCCCGCGCGCTAATTAAAATGCAGTAGTACATACATTATCCTGTAAATGCCAACAACTTTTTTTTAAATTAAAAATATATTTTGACAGGGTGTCACGTGCTAGTGATTTGTGGACTCAATTGGCTCCTCAATACGGCCACCTGGTGGAGAAGCTTGACATCAAACAAGTGACCAACGATTGTTTAATATCTCTACAGGAACGTCTGGAACATTTGGATGATTCACTTAAGGTCTGGACACATTGCTATTCATCATCGGTTTTTTATCGCAAACTTTTTTTGAGTATTGAAATGCTACACATCACAGTTGCTTGAAATGCCATATAGATGTGCGATTGTAACAAAAACCGTAGGTGAATATAATATGCTATTTTTTATGTTCCTTTTTAATGTTTATGAGATTTTCGGTTAAAGTATCATAGTTTCTCTAATTCACACTTTTGATTTTGTCCTTTTCTTTTCAGAGTAGCTGTTTTTTGGTTGGTGATGTTCTCACCCTTGCGGACATCTGTGTGTATTGTCGAGTAATCTACTTCCCCTACCTGGATGTCAAGATATCGGAACAGAAATATCCGAATGTGTGTCGATGGATAACCGAGCTGAGAAGACGGCCTTATTTCCTATCGATTACCAGGGATGTCCAGGAATTATTCTCAGAGTAAACCCAACTTGAATTCGAGTGTTTATATGTGTAATAATATGGGACATTTTTGATAATAACTTTATCATATTTGTTTACGGACATAGAATTACGATGCCATTTCCACATAATTGAATTACATCTTTTGTTGTTTTATCACATAATGAATTTCGGTTATATCTTAAATGTTTGAATCGTCTAAATAAGCTAAATTAAATACTGCGATTATCAGGACATGAACGTTGTGTTTTCACTCCATTTATCTAGACTGTGCCCATCACACACATGCTATCACACATGTTTTGACTGTTTATCTAGACTAAGCTCATCAAACACATGCTATCACTCGTGTTTTGACTGTGTATCTAGACTGTGCTCATCACACACATGCTATCACTCGTGTTTTGACTCTGTGTATCTAGACTGTGCTCATCACACACATGTTATCACTCGTGTTGTGTCTCTGTGTTTCTAGACTGTGCTCATCACACACATGCTGTCACTTGTGTTTTCCTATGATCATAATAACTGAATCTAGAACATGTAAAACTGATAAATGGTGATGGATGTGATTTCTGGTTGTACGATTGTATTGTTTGAAAAAAATAAAATAAAACACTGATCGCTCTTTATATTGATACGTATTTTTCGTAACAGCCGTAATGTATTTTTGTGATGTCTTTCTAACTTGGACCAGTGGACTCTATATAACTCCAAGAACCAGCCGTCATCGGTCTCTCGAGGGTGACGTCGTGGTCTCGCTTCTTTAACGTAACTGATGACGCGACGCTAAAAGTGACAAGAAACCCCAATACAGAGCATAATTTACCCACCTGCCACAGACAGTTAAGGGTTTAATCCATTGTGATCCCCACCCAACAATCGTATATCCAAAACATCATATCTAACAGCGTTAACGTTATGGCCCAGATTTCTGCAGCCGTGTGACTGAATTTAAAAACGTATATGTCCCTTTATGGAAAGAAACTAATACATGTAGCAGTCGATCGTATATACAAGAAGAAAAATAAGCAAAGATAATTTGCGATTTTTTGTTTACATTTTAATCAGATATTGCCTTGTTGCCTTGAATCTGCAGTCGATAATCGTATATGTAAGACATTCAGCAGCGGGGTACACAGAACTAGACACATTAAAATTTGCCTACAAGTTCGGCCTTTGGCTGTAGCAGCTGGAAAGAAGGTACAAAGTACAGCTCTGAATGAAAGGTCACATATATTTTGAAAGTTGCAAAGGGTGCATGTGAACAACAAAACACGTTATTTTTTTGCCTTTTGAATCATTTATTAGTTGCAAAAACACGGTATAGTTCATATCTGGATTCAATACCTCTATGAAAGGTGGAAACAATAAGGTAGATAGATGTTATGTTTACTTAAACTCCCGGTCACGTGCTGCGACGTGCTTGAGTGTGAAGAAATGTTCGTTAAAAATGTATCTGTCTTTTAATTGGATGTCAATCAATTGGTGGGCTGCACAGTAGTTGTTGATTGAATGAGAACGATAACTGATAGTACACATTTCGTTTCAGGAATCACAATTAGTCATTGGAAAAGATGGTTTAATAACTTTTAAAGTTTCATTAGTTTGAATATACAAAAGTTTAAGTTTTTTTTTTTGAAGTAATATCAAGAAAAGGGTTCCCCAAAGTTGACCAATGGTGACAATTCCTCCCAGAGTTCAACTTTATGTGGTTGCTGCAACACCAGTTATAGCCGGCAACCAAGATGTCGGTCTTCTCCATGAAACAAAAATACGTTCGTACAATGCCATTTAGCTATCGACCAACATCTCGACCCTTCTGTCAAACGGAGATATCTCGACCGCTTCCATCAAACGGAGATACACACCCTCTCGCGTTGATTCCATACCATTTAGCTATCGACCAACATCTTGACCCGTTTCCATCAAACGGAGATACACACCCTCTCGCGTTGGTGCCATACCATTTAGCTATCGACCAACATCTCGACCCGTTTCCATCAAACGGAGATACACACCCCCTCGCGTTGGTTCCATACCATTTAGCTATCGACCAACATCTCGACCCGCTTCCATCAAACGGAGATACACACCCTCTCGCGTTGGTGCCATACCATTTAGTCATCGACCAACATCTGGGCCCGCTTCCATCACACGGAGATACACACCCTCTCGCGTCGGTGCCAACCGTGCCATACCATTTAGCTATTGGCCAAGACCTCGATCCGCTTCTCGACCACCTGGCGTTGGTATCGTACCATTTAGTGCTCTTCTTTTTAGATGGCGACCATGTCCTTGAAACGCCTCCGTAGAAGAAAGATGACGGCTTCTCTGATCGGGTTTGGCTTCCTGCTGAGATGTACAATATTTGATACGATAAACTCTCCTTGACCTCAGCACATCTACAGCACGTTCCATTTGCCAGTCCGGTTGTAGGAAGCGAGTACTTTGTGGGCTCGACGCCTGATGTAAGAGTCGGTGTCACGGTTGAAGTTCTCCAAAGCACGTGCCACATCAAATTCCAAGTGAGCGGGCGAGCCGTCACATATTGTGTGAAGGACCTGCTCGCGGACGTTTGTCGCCTCGTCGTCCACCATCTCAAATACTCGAATCCAGAAGTCAGTGAGATCCTTCTTCACTCGACAAGGGCACATTTCTTTCAGGGCTCGCTGGCGGACTTGCGGGTTTTCGTGTTTGGTTAGTGAAATAATCATATCTATGTCAGTGGTCACTTTACACAGACGCAAAGCCTCTTTCGCAGACATGTTGGACTCCATGGACATGCTGTTGATAAAGTAAAACAAATTTAAGTTTATAGTCTGTTATTGTTTTTTTTACCCCTCGGCCAATAATTGGCTTAGGGGTATTGTCGTGGTACATCAAAAGCTAACACGTGTTAAGACTGTGCAGATTCAGAACAGGTAATCACATGTTAGATATTGAAGTTGGAAGACATGGTGGTATGCCACATAATCTAAGTTTTTGCTCTAAATGCAATACTTAAGTAATTGGTGAGTTGTGACGAATATATCATTTTATAGCGCAGTGCTCTTTCTTTGTCACACTAAAACAGCAATATATCCCACACTTGTTTACAGAATCATACAGCTTATTTAGGGTGAGTAGTCTTTATAAGATAAAAATGTTGTCACTAACGGATTAAAACAAGTCAATAAAACTTCCCGCCCTATAGGTTTAAGTTCTCATGTACAAGTATTATTATTAACCTACCTACTTGGTTATGATGTAAAATATTCAGTTCTCTTCATCTTTGTAAAACGATACGAGATAATAAAACCTATTTACAAAATTATCAAAAGAGCATACGCTATTTGTGAAAAAGAAATATTGTTATATGTTGAAAATTATTTTGAGTATATACAATTCCTTCCATAATAACCCTTCCAAATTTCTGAACAAAGGATAACGTTGAGGGGTAACCCAATAATATACAAAGCCTGCTTTGGGATGTAGAGAGTGGTAGTTTCACTTTCAGCACAACAATGACAGCTATGTTAAATTGATTTGATGACGTGATAGGGTCTTATAATCTAGGTTTACGTTGTTGCAGTGTGTGTAGGGGGTGGGGGGCTGTTTAATTCAGTAATGTCTTCATCAATCTGATTATATATCTATAATTTAATCCATGGAATATATCAATTAGCGCAAGTCACTAAAAAAAAAAACCGGACCTCCAGTGTACAGTGTACCACGGGGGAGGGGGGGGGGGGGGAGGGGGGCTTTATTATAAAGGATA
>JAQQZZ010119902.1:0-14666 GCA_030265115.1 Mopalia vespertina
AACTTCATTGATTATCAGATGACAAATAAGTCAAAATCAGTAGCAAAATTCAAATTTAGACGAAGACTGCAAACAATCTGGGAAACCTATAAATAGGTTAAGTTTGCATAACCATGGGGAAACCCCGTTCTGACCGTTCTCCCCAACAGCACAGGCCTGGCTTATGTTGAACGTAACTGTCATGGCAACACTGTGTCTTCAACACTGGTCGTCATGGTGTTTACATTTAATGTAAGCTAATATCGCTTTGGGAAACGGGCTCCAGCATGTCTTATATAAAATGCTAATTTCTTTGTACCAACTTATTTAAAGAACCTCATAAGATGCCACAAAAGGACAAAGTAAAACCCTGTGTTCGATGTAAAAGTCTCTAAATAAACTGACTCCAAAGTATACCAAGTTATCTTACCAATCTAATTAAAACAGACCAAAATCTTCATGCTATCTTCTTCCAATCTATTTAAAACAGACCAAAATCTTCATGCTATCTTCTTCCAATCTATTTAAAACAGACCAAAATCTTCATGCTATCTTCCTCCAATCTATTTAAAACAATATCCGCCTCCCCACAGCAAGAACCAATTACTGTACTAACATTTTGTCTTTTATGGACCACAGCTATGGAATGCCCTTCCGGATTCCATTAAAACAGCTCGAAACGAAGGGAACTTTAAAAGACATTATCTAAAACACCACTTTGAACAAATGAATCGTGAAAACCTACCATACAGGCAGACATATAATTGCATAATATTATGTGGGTGTATGAACGTGTTTCTATATTTTATAAATGTGGATAGATATACACTGAATAAATGAAGAGAAAAAAATTAGCTCATCTCCACCGGGCTCAAACCCGGGACCTTTGGGTTACAGGCCCAACACTGTACCGACTGAGCTACATATATATACAGTTTCAAATCCCAGTGGAGGCAAGAAAATTTTTCTCTCTTCATTTATTCAAAATATATAAACAGTTTGTCTTTTTTTGTTTTTTCTTTCCTTTAACATACAATTTAATTGTCTTTTATTTTAGAGGAGCAAATGTTTTGATCCTTAGAGCTGGCAGCATACATATAAGTCTAACATTATTGTTCATTCAGAATTAAATCAGTACCTTTCATAGATTTTTTGAGCTGCAAAACAACATTTGTCAGATTGTAAGTCAGCAAAGATAACAAATCTTGGCTTTGGATCACTGCTTGCCAATGCTAATTATTTCTTGAGCTATATTTCCACACCATTAGCCAATTAATTAATTGATATTTGTAAAACTTATCATATGTAATTAGTCAAGAGAAATTTTTTCCCAGATAAATTTGATTAACACTTGGCAAGTCAAATAGGACATTAGATGTCGAATGCAGCAAACAGTCAATTAAGCTTATGATTCGGAGTATCATTAACAGATCACGTATACTCTGCTTTCAGGAATATAATCATGGCTACAAACTGCGGAGCTGCTGGTGTAATCCCTCCTATCAACATGACGGCCAGAACAGATGAGGAAAAACTCTACTCTGTCGTTCATTATTACATGATGGAGGTGGGAACACCTATCGTGTGTGGATTTGGGCTGGTTGGTAATACCTTAAACCTTATGGTACTAACTAGGGAGAAAAAACATAGAAATCTTACAAAAATGGAAAAGTCAGCACACATGGGATTAATCGCTCTAGCGTTTTCTGATTTCATGTTTTGCCTATTGGCCTTACTGTTTACCATTTTGCCACTTAAAGCCCAGTATGAAAACCGCTCTATCGTGCTGTATTATGAATACCTAGGAGGCTCTTTCATTAGCATCTTTATCATCTGCAGTACTTGGTTAATAGTGTGCATGGCAGGAGAACGCTATTTCGCAGTTTGTCACCCTTTCCGTGCCAGGAAAATAATATCATTGAAAAAAACTCGCATCAGTATAACTCTAATTTTCACCTGCTGTGCACTGTTCAGTATACCACTGTTCTTGGAGAATGTCATAACGGATAAAATATGCCCAGACTTTGACAATACCACAGTGTATGTGATCAAACGTCGCCTTGGTTACACGACAGACATGGTAGCTGTGAGACGATTGGTCTGGTCCATTTGTGCAGACTTTGTGCCTTGTATTTCACTAGTGTTTTTTAACACATGTCTCATATGGAAAATTCAGAAAGCAAAAAAAATTCGAAAAAAAATGTCAGGAGTAAACAGTGAAGAACACAGCTTCATGCAGTCTTCACTAAAGGAACGACATTCTCGAGTGTTCAATAACCACACAAGTTCGACATCTAGTAAAGAAGACAGGAATGAGTCTCACGCACTTCAAGCCAAGAAACAATGGAATGTAAACAATGGCCATGCTTATAGCTTCCGAGCATCAAAAACACCTCATGTGCCGATAAAAGCAAATACGCGTGTCTATCGTCGTCGTGATGACAGTGCTCTTAACAGCGTCACAGCTACACTTGTTGCTGTAGTTGTCCTTTTTCTTATTCTTGTTTCACCATCAGAAATTCTGAAGTTTGCCTCTTATTATACAGGGAAAACGAGTAACAAGAACTATACATATCTTATGATCCGAGATATCACCAATTTCATGCAAGCTGTGAACTTCTCGGTTAATTTTATTCTCTACTGTGCTGTGAATAAAAGCTTCCGCCATACGCTAGGAAATATTTTATGTTTTTGCCGTATGACTGTTCAAATTAAAATTGTGAGGTGGCCTTCCAGAAAGAGATCATTAGTTCGGTCAGCTGAAAGAGGTTACAGTTTCTGACAGTGTCAATACAGAATCAACCAGACAATTGAATTAGCAAATATTATTTGTGAGATAAAAAAATGTGTTTAAAAATGTGTACAAAGATTATTTTACGAATGAAATCACGATGGAATAAACATTTCACTGGTATAGGGTTTCTAATAATTCATGTTTTACTGCCTCGATTTTAAAATTCACAACATGAAAATATGAAACAATGTTTCACTGTTTAAGACTATATGCCAATTATTAACATCTCTCCAGTAACAGGGTTTTACAAAATTATTTCTGTGGCAGCAAAAATATTTTTGACAACCGGTTTTTAACATCATTAAAAATTCTGTTCACTTTTTTTTCTCTAAAATTTTTGTCTGATTTACACAAAATGTACTAAACTTTTATTCATCTATATCATTTAAAAATTGTTTGATTGATTGAGGTTTAACACCATATTTAAGGTTTTTTGACTTGCATGATTAGGTGACAGGACAATTGGTGAAGGAAATCACCCACCACACCACAACAAACAAAGACAAGACAGGACAAATACAGGACAATGACAGGACATAAAACAAAGACATCACAAACAGATCAGCTTAATATTGCCCCTCCACTCTGAGAGCACCAGGGCAACTAGAAGCTCCCTCCAACTACCTGAATCATATAAATAGCACATCTTACTGTCTTTTATAAGATTAAATAGATCATTGTAATTAAATGAATTAATAAATTCTGAATATTGAATTTAAAGAATTATTTCTCGTTTCAGAGACCAATAGGTGGCCTTATCCTGATCTCGTGTTGTACCGGCTCACCATCTCAATGACCATTTATTTTTAAATTGGGTTGGCATGCTTCATATCAGCTGAATAACCTTCAGTGTGCAATAAAAAGCCTGCAATGAAACAAATATTCCAGTTAAGCTGGTTAGTGGCTGGCTTATAGTTAACTTCCTGTTGCCCAGGTGCTTTTACACCTAAAGAACAACAAAGAAATCTTAAAAGCTGATTAATTTCTTGTTGCCCTTAAGTTATGAGAGCACTGACCAGGGAAAAGAACAAACCAGCACCAACAGCTTCTGGAAAACAATGATGGGCATTTAAAATGTTTGGATTTTTCTTTTGTTCAACGTCAGGGGTGGAAATTAAGCCAACCCGCCGGCCAAAACCTGGTAGTTTTTGTGCTGGGCCTGTAAATTTCTAGACCTGCAGGCCCCAACTGGTCACTGGATTTGACCAGTTGGGATGTGGATGTGTAATCCTTCAGGCCTGTATTATTATTCACTCACATCTAACTTAACAGTATCTTTTTGAGCCCAGCAAACTGAACACTTGATGAGATAATGTATATTATGTGACAAATTTAGACTTTATGACTCAAAGATGATCAAAAACAGCCTGGTTAAGTTGATGATTGGCGAATTGTGTAGCTAGGTTAGAATACCCTAAATCACCTCCAAATTCGTCCATAGTATGGCTACATTAAAAGTTATTTTAAAGACTAAGATATGGTTCCTGGGAAACAAATTTATGTTTTCTGAGAAGTCCTGATGTTTACTAACTGAAAAATGTTTAATCTGTCTCCCAGGAACCATTTCTAAGTCTTTAAAATAACTTTTAAAGTTGTCATATTATGGACGAAATTGGAGGTGATTTAGGGTAGCTCAGCATTGGCCACCCAAAACTAATAATTTTAAAGAAAGTATAGTGGCCTAAAATCACAAAAATTGTCAAGGTGTGAGAATATCAATATTGGGTTGGACCTGTGGTGTAAGACGTTTGATGGGCCTGTAGATTTGAAACCTGCAGGCTTAAGAGGCCTGTAAAATTGCTATCGGGCCTGAAACTCTGGAAACCTGCAGGCCCGGCTGGTCTGATCACAAAAAAGTTCATTTCCACCCCTGAACGTCATAGCTATTTCACTCATATGATGGAGTGCCAGTCCAATGGGTACCGGAAAACACCCTTGATGCCACTGGCAACCAAGAAAGACAATTCAATACAAAGATATCCCAACGGAGATCATTGATGTGTTGCCTCTGTTGCTCTGGGAGCATGAGGGCAACATAAAGCTCCAAGCAAATTCTCGCAGGGCATTAAAGAGCATGCAACACATGTCAATTATGTGTTTAAAATGTCTTATCTTTTCCCGCTTTGAAGTCTTGTCTCCATGGAAAGAATATATATAGGACTTGTTTCTTTATTTTTAATCTTGGATTGTACTAAATGTACTTAATTGTTCTGTACAATGAAGACTATCATTAAACTATACCTCCATCATTAGAGGATAATCAGAAACACATCAGTCAGCCTCTAGCAAAATCAGGCCAATTGATTTGGGAATTGATACTTTGTCGCCAACTCGTCTTACAATCAATCTGTTCACAAAGGATCAACAAATTCTCTTCTTATCGACACTCTCTGTTAACTCCTATTCATTATGAGTAATTTATTGCATCTCTGGCTGTTTGGTGATCAATAATGAATTCCTTCGCAAAGAAGCTATTATGCAATCTGCTTATTGATTCAACAGTTAGTTACAAACCTAACGACCCAGTCTAAAGACAGTCATCGAGGTACAAAGTCTTGGTTACAAACCTAACGACCCAGTCTAAAGACAGCCATCGAGCTACAAAGTCTCACTATTCTTTGAAAACTTCAAGCTAGACAATTCAATTACAATATTCTCTCATAGAGACAATCAGTTTATACGCTTTTTGTTGCTGGAGAGGTTTATTCCTGTATTCTTGTTATACTCAAATCCATTTCCTGACCTTGCCTAGGGATAATCAGTTTTGTAGTCTTCTTGTTCTTACAGTTTACATGTACTCATATTCATATGGCTCAAACGAACGCTGTGTCTGATAATAAGTATACTGTTCACATAATAGAAAATAGTAGTGACTTTCATTTCTTGTGTACGTCTATCCTTTTTATTTTACAGTGCAATAAATCATTTGTCGGTTATATGCAGCTTTATTTTTATTTCTGTCTTTTTGCACAACACATAACACAAAGTGATAAGATTGTTTGTTTGTTTGTTTGATTGGGGTTTAACGCCGTATTAAAGGTTATTTCACTAATATTACAGCGCGCCAGCACAATGGGTGAAGGAAACCACCACCAACCCCACTGGCAACAAACAAAAACACCACAGGACAATACAAAGACTTCACAAATATATCGGCTTCCTGCTCCTCTTTAGCTCTGAAAGCAACAGGAAGCTCCCTTCAACCACCCGCCAAAGAAATAAGAAGAGTGCATAGAAACAAAACGATCCAAGCCTAAGGAAGCTGTGTTCAAACTTTGAAAGTCCTTTCCTCATGAACATAATAGATCAAACCAGGTTTAATTTATATCTAACTCATTTAAAAACGATTATGATGTTGTTGATAGACTTTTTACTACATACTATGGCTGGAATAGATTAATGTACAATTTTTCATCAAACTACCTTACATTTGCCTACCTTTGGAAACATTTGAAAAATTTTAAGTTTTCAACAGTGTTCCCAAACAGTTGATACACAGAAAACTTATTTAAAAAAGTATCTTTATTCACTGGATGATTTGCATTTTGTTTCGTTAAAAAATTCAGCATACTTGCGGAGAAGTTGGGATTTGAACATCTAACTTTTATTAAGAGTGACAGATTAGTGACTGTAGGGTGATGTCACCAGGGAATTACACCATGTGACTGGTATCTATAGAAACGTCGCTGCTATTTTGTTTTCCCCATGTCGTTCAGTGTTTTTTACTTTGTACACAAATATATGGACAAAGAATGCATAAAGCTTACGTTTCGTTGTATTTGGTGAAAGACTAAACCATGTCAACTTTCTTTGAGGAATGAAAGTTTGATATAATAATAAATTTTCAATCCTTTTCAAAATTTTGCATATTAATGTTGGATAAATTTTAACATTGTTTCTGTCAATAATATATCAGGGTAAGTTCTATATGAATTGTTGGTAGTCTATCTGTTTCTGTCACACCATTCGTATCAGACATATCCTCGTTATTTTTGAAAATTTCTGGTCATCAGAAAAATTACCATTACTAAATTGGCTTTCTGAAGAAAACATTGTTATAGAACATTGGCTAAAGTTGCCTGCAGTCTGTTTGAATTTCCTTATCTAGCAATCATTCGTGTATGTCCATTATGGACTCGTCATTATCTGCCACAGACTATTCCAAATGAAGTTTCCCCTGCCTATGTCACAGCTCAATTGACTTGTATGAAAATTCATAAGTTTGTAAGTCAATAAAACAAATTTTAAGCATCGGAAAAATACAGGATTTTTTTAACTGATAGTTAACAGCATTATCTGTTAACAGCATTATCCCTGGACTCAGGGATTACGTTGTACTGTACTTACAGTTAATTCATTCATATGATGGCGTGCCAGCACAATAATCAAGATAATCAAAAGATGTAATTATCTGAAACCACCAAGGCAATAGGAAGCAGCCTCCAACCCTCCGCCATTAAAACAAGAATTTATCACAAAATGACATGACTGAGGTGAGGAACACAATGATTATGGTCCGTGAAATATAAATCACAGAACTTGAAAGTTCAAAGACCAAAGATGACTTCAAGAAAAACAAATGAGGTACCCTAACTCGCCTCAAATTGGTCCATAAAACTACTGTTTTGGAAGCTATTTAAAAGACTTGGAAATTGTGTCTCAGAGGCAGAAGATGAATTTTTCAGTTAGCAAGCATCAACATTTGTCAGAAAACATAAATTTGTTCGATTACATGCTGTAATATTGTCACAACAAGTAAAAAAGTTAGGATTTGTCATGGACGAAATTTGAAGTGATTTAGGGTAATATATAATTGCAAGAGGTTTAAGTTGACATTTTAACCTTGTGATCACTGAGTGACCTTGTGACATTTAAACAACACAAAAAGGACATGGGGAAGGTGTTAGGCGCAATTTACCAGACAAATCGTTGATTCCTCCTTATTAAATGGTAATTCCACTGTGATGTATGGAATAATAGCAGCTGTTTTCGAAACACTGGATACTACATGTCGCTTATTATGGGACATGATAAACTAGATAACTAATAAATCATTGTCAGACCTTGACATATGCATTATACCGTAACAATCAAGTAGTAACAGGGGGAAGCCAGGTAGTACAATAATTGAGTAAGTAAATATTCATTGTAACCTAATATAATGGTTTGTTCCACACGACCCAACACGATTATACAGTAATGTCAAATGAAAGCTAAATCTACAGCAATATGGTCACAAATATATTTTGTTGTATTGTGATAAAAAATCCTCTGAACAGATAAGCCAGAGTGACTAAAACTGGAACAAAGATTAAGGAATTGATGATTGATTCTGTTTAAACATAAAACCATCATAAGGAAGTGAGTAGGTATAACAGGCCATGGATGTTGGATTTGTTTGTTGGATTGGGGTTTTACGTCGTACTCAAGGGTATTTCACTTATATGACGACGTGCCAGCCCAATGAATGAAGGAAACCACCCTCGACACACTGGCAACAAACAAAGACGGGACAAATATAGGACAAAAACAGGACGCAATACAGACACCAGTCACACCACAAACAGATCGGCTTCTTGTTCCCCTTTAGCTGAAGCTCCCTCCAACCACCCGCAAATTTAAATCATAGCTTGTTTTTAAACACACATGTATAAAGGGTTTTTATGATTGGCAAAGGACATTTTTATTCAAATTAGGTACATGTAAATCAATAATTCAATTATTTTGTTATCACCACCTGTGAACACAGTAGGCCTATTATCCATCCAATCACAGTTTTTTTTAGGAATTACTCGTATAATTGGTGTCAATCCAAAGTGAGAAAGAAACTTGCCACTGGTCAAAAACAACCATTTGCTTGATATTCATTGCCATACTTTTTGTTTCTTTCTCTTGAAGGAGGCAAAGTGTCGGGATTGTTTGTTTGTTTGATTTAGGATGGACACCACACTCAAGGGTATTTTACTTATATTATGACTGATAGTCCATGTCTTAGTCTGCTTTTACTAAATACGATGAAAAAACTGAAGGAAACCTTGTAAAACCTGTGAGCTTTAGTGACCCGAAACTGGGTTTATGTTAAACTTAAAATAGCTTTAGTAGATGAGAAGCAAAAGAAAAACACCACTACAAGCAGCATAAATGGGATGTACACCTACAGCCAACCTCTAAAGGGACATATAAATATTAAAATATGTTAAAAACTGTTACTTAAACAATATTAACCAGTGACATGTTAACATTTTTATGTTGCTTTTTTTCTTATTGTCACATTTCAGGTATTGTGTCCTTCAAAATGTGCCATTGAGAGTAATAACAACAGTATTTTTTGTAATTTACAGGAATGCTTATTAATATTTACATAATTCATCAACTGTAAACAGTAATACAAATGGTCATCTTTCAAAATGCACCGATAGATGACTGACCTATAATCTGATGACTCAGGAATTACTTGGCTGAAATACAGAGCTGATGTGCGAGCTCTCCATGGCCATTTCTTGGCTGGCAATGTGAAGAGGGTGTGGGCTGGGATTCCTGTGGCAATCAGATCAATCAACTGCTTGTGAGATCCTCCATAGAAGGGTTCTATAAGGATACTGCTGGGTGACATATTGACCCTGATAAGTCATCCCTGTGCCTAATCTGTAACAAATCAAAATGATAAAATAATTAACTTTGCACAATCAAACTATAGCATTATAAGTGAGGGTATAAGCTTACTTATTACTATAATAAATCTAAAATTCAATGTAAAGTGAATATTTTTGTATAGAACTTATATCAACCCTATAGCATTATAATCAATCATTGGAACATGTATATATAATCATTTATTCCAACTTACACTTCCTCGAGTCCTAGACAATAGTGTATTTGTAATATTATTGTTCACTACACTATGAATTATGTAGTTTTAAAATCAGTTTTATTTATTTTATTTTTTTTAAAATAATCTCCTATTAATAGATTTTATTGTGATAGCTTTGTCAACTGAATAGCCTATATATATCTTTTAAACAATCTGTGCTGTTCCTCAACCTAACATTTCTTCTATATTCAGCCTCCAGACAGTATTCACTCTGAGATTGGTGTATACATTCGTTCATTCATTTAAGCATATTTGTATTATTTGTTCTCATCTATTATGTATTGTTTTATGTTGTTGTCATATATATACCTGTAAAAGGACTACTCGCTTGTTGGTTATGAAGTTGATAAAGACATTTTTTGTTACTATACTGATGTTGTTTTTACCGAAGTACCTGATTGAAGGAGATATAAAGTTTAGTTAAAAATATTGAATGGTTCTCTAGATAGCAGACCTGTGCTGTAAGCTTAATCTTTTCTGTCAGAATCTTAAAATTGGTCCTCTTACAATTTGTGAAATAACCTACATGTTACATTTGTCGCTGCTTTGCTGATTTTATAAATAGGCCTACATAAATGTGCATTTATGAAAAATAAAGCAATACTTGCTTTATAATTAATAGAAACTTCACTGATGATCGGATTAACAAAATTAGCAAAATGCCAATTTGGACGAACACTGCAACAATTTGGGAAACCTATAAATGGGTCCTCCTAAAATAAGTTGGCAGTTATAACTAGGCTATGTCCGTCCTCCCTAACAGCACAGGCTTGGTTAGGCTCCGGAAATCAAACATATTGTACATGTACAGGTATGCACTGTAGAAATGCAAAAATTTGCAAAAGGCACAACCTAAGCACCTGATTGAAGCAAATATAAAGTTTGGTAAAAATATATAGAACGGTTATTAAGATCATATGCGTTGGAAAGCAAAGTGTGACAGGGAACAGGTCATTTCGTACCCAAACCGTTTCGTACCCAACCATTTCATACCCAATCCGTTTCGTACCCAACAATTTCGTACCCAAACCATTTCGTACCCATCATGACAGCCATTGCTATATTCATTAAATAAAATATTTGCAACACGTTATTGCCTTCCAATTGTGCATATTATAGCTATTCAACAAAAACGGAAAAGAAATGATGCTAAGGTTGGCTGCAGCCAGGTACATTTCTAAAGACTTTTGAGCCTGACGAAAGATGAAGCCGACGCTTTAACACTTTAGCTAAAACTGGTGTCTGAAAAGAAACTAATGCGATACCAAAGAAAGAAATATTTGTCTCTTCAGGGAAGAATATTTACTGTCTGGTCTGAATATTCGAAGGGTCAAAAAACAACCGGACAACTACTCAAAGCATGCATCCATTTAGCAAGCCCAACAGTATAAATTACGGGATATTTCATTGTTGTTTCCGATTTTTCAAATAATTTATATGTATGTCAAAATCATTGTAAATATATTATCAACTTTTTTTGTTAATAAATTATATACCGGTACAACTATGACAATGTTATGAAATAGCTTATTAGAAAAGTCTGGTACGAAATGGTTGGGTACAAAACGGTTTGGGTACAAAATGGTTGGGTACGAAACGGTTTGGGTACGAAATGACTAGAAAGCGCGAAAACAAGAAGCAAATCTGTTATGTCTGTGTCTTTGGTCTGACTGGTTTTTGTTTGTTGCCAGTGGCATCGAAGAGATCTCCCTTCTGCCTGTTTGGCTGGCACATGTCATATGAGTGAAATAACCCTTAGCACGGCGTTAAACCCCAATCAAAAGGGGAAAAATTTAAACTATTCACCCCCAGAATAAGAATAGAACCATTCTGTCATTGCAAAGATAAGTCTTGGGAAGCAAAAAAAAAAAATTGTTCAAGGGAGATAACCCTTCACTAAAAGGCAATTGTGTAATTACTACAATCCGAAATAGACACAGATCAAAGAATTTTCTTAATGTTAAAGAGAAATTTGACATTGATCTATATATATAAGATTATAAAGAAAATAGTTGTCTGCTTTTGCCTCTGTATCTGTTTCTATAGATGGGTGTAAGTGTACCACCATGCATTGAGGTAAACTGATCAATATTTTTAAAGCGGGGCCATCGATAATAATTTTTTTGTTTCCCGTAACCCTATCTTCCCAAAAAATTGAATACACTCATTACACTGCCATTAAATAAGTGAAGTAGCCTACAGCAAGGCTTAAATAACAAGTACATGTGTAAAAAAAATTCATTCAGATAGAATGACTGTATGGCACAATTTCAAACAAGTGTTTTTTTATGTTATTAGTTAAAATAATTTTTAAAAAAAAGAATGCCTACCTACCTAACCACTTTTTTATATTCTAAGGGATATGTTATATATATGATACGGGAAACAAATATATTATTTTGTATGGCCCGAGGAAAATTAAACAACATCTGAATGAAAACACCTGAATAAAAGAGAACATAATGTAGTTTCGCTGATTTTATTACAACTGACTGCGCACCCACCTGCACTTTCCTGATGAACTCTCAGATGAATAATACCCCTTTTGCATGGGATCAGAGGACTCTTTTTCAATTTCTGTTTTTTCTTTGTTTTGTTCACATGCAGGAAGGAATTGAGTACTTGGAGGCTAACAAGAAATTCACATTGTTAGAAGCCCAGGGTTTGAATTCAGGGGACAAGGGGGCTGCAGCAGGATCATCAGAGAGTCCAGAGAAGCCCAACCTAGCCAGAGCTGGAACCATGGCGGTCACTGCTAAGGTAACTTTAATACCAGTTTTGGTTTTTAATTTATAGCTCATTGGTTACTGGGCGGAGGGTTGGGAGGGAGTTTCCTTGTGCCCTGGTTCTTTCTGAGTTAAGGGGCAATATGAAGCCGATGCAGGCCTGTGCTGTTGGGGAGAACGGTCAGAACGGGGTTTCCCCATGATTATGCAAACTTAATTTAGGAGGACCGATGTATAGGTTTCCCAAATTGTTTGCAGCCCTTTTCTAAATTTGCATTTTGCTACTGATTTTGACAAATTTTATCATCCGATAATCAATGAAGATTGCGTTTTAAAGCATTTTTGCTTTTTTTTTTCACCAAGGCACATTTTTGTAGTTAAACAATCATCAAACCAAGGGAAAATGCAAATGTTAGGTTATCTCACAAAATTTTAGAGGACCGATTTTAAGGTTATGCCGGAAAAGATTACAGCACAGGTCTCGTGATGTCATGTGATTGTCCTATATTCGTCTTGTCTTTGTTTGTTGCCAGTGGTGTTGAGGGTGGTGTCCTTCACCCATTGTGCTGGCACGCCATCATGTGAGTGAATTAACCTTAAGTTTGGCATTGAAACCCCATTCAAACAAATTCTGGCTATGGATAGTTTGTTTGAAGTGTAGCAATGCTATGCTCACTTAGCACTGGAGGAAGATTAACTTTCCAACTTGATCAAAACACTTCACATTTATGATTGTTCTAATGTCAATTATTGGAATACACCACCGTCCTATAAGTGAAATACTCTTACGCGCAGTGTTAAAAATACAATCAATTAACCCATTCAATTTTTACACATCAGCCAATGAGCACCTGTATGGGGCTGGAATAGCTTCTTTTGAGTGGGAGTGATGTTTTTTGTAGTGCATTTGTGATTGTCCTGTTTTTACCCTGGCTTTGTTGCCAGTGGTGGCAATTTCACCCATAGGGCTGGCATACTGTCCTATGAATGAAATAACCTTAAGAACAGCGTTAAACCTCAATCAAACAAACATTTTTTTCCCATGGATAACGTTTAATTAACAAGGTTTCCTCTTGGTTTTGGTTGGAGGGAGCTTGATGTTGCCCTGGTGCTCTCAGAGCTAAAGGGGAACAGGAAGCCAATCTGTTTGTGATGTCATTGTATTGTCCTGTGAGTGACCTGTATTTGTCCCGTGATGTCTTTGTTTGTTGCCAGTGGTGTCGAGGGTGGTTTCCTGCACCCATTGGGCTGGCTTGTCGTCATATATTAAGTGAAATACCCTTAAGTACGATGTTAAACTCCAATCAAACAAATCTCGGTTTTCCATCGTATTTAAGCAAGGAACAGTGTGAAGTGGACAATTGGTTGTCATTATAAGTGAAATACCCTTTGGTATGATGCTAAACCCTAATCAAACAAACAAAGAATATTCAGGATGGAAAAACAAAAACCCTTAATTTTGTATCATTTCCTGCTTTGATGTTGCTCTGTTTACTGTTTCAAATACAGTACAAATATTCTCTTGATATTTTAGGAGGCAAACGAACTGTTGGGTGATAACAAGCCTGATGAGGATGCTATGACACGAGGTCAACAAAAACAAATTGAGAAAATCTCTGCTGAACCCAAAGCTGAATCACCGGCCAAAAAACCACGGATGTCAAAAGATACTACAATGATCGGAACAGCTAAGGTAAGTTTCTACACCTGATTTCTTCCACGATGATCAAAACCACGAAAATTATATAATTTTATACCCGACATACAGCTATGATTGAAAACGCTGAAGTAAGTTTTTACACTGGACTTACAGCAGTGGACTTGCTAATCCTACTTCGATGTTCACGGGATTGAGTCTGTCTGTGGACCTTCAGTTATACGAGTGAGTCACAAGATGTGGCTCCAGCTTTCACGGGGGTGATTTTTTACGAGGTTTCCTCTTGGTTTTCCAACGTAATTAAACAAGGAACAGTGTGAAGTGGACAATCCGTCATCATATAAGTGACATACCGTTGAGTACGATGTTAAACCCCAATCAAACAAACAGCATTGATCGGAATAACTTAAGTACTTTTCTTCAACTGGCCTACAGAGGTGATGGGAATACGGGGTTTTCCGGTTATGACGTTACGACAACAGAGTGACATCCCTTTGGGAAATATCGTCACCGCTTTACGGCAAGGGAGGGCAAATCCACGATTTTTAACATGGGCGGTATCTAGGGAATATTGCAAATTAACAGGTAAACGTTAATAAAACCATATGAATTTCCTTTTCCCATATCTTAAAATATTAT
>JAQQZZ010119913.1:0-14666 GCA_030265115.1 Mopalia vespertina
GCTGCTTTAAAAAATAAAAAGAAAACGACTATCTTTAATTCCATAGAAAGTATTATTATAACTCGGAGAAAGTGCATGTGGGTCAAAAAACGATCTTATGTAGAAAAACCTTGTATTCGCGGATAAAAAAAATGGCGGCCGATTTGATGGAGAGAAGGCGATCGGGACTCTTTTAGTGTCTCAAACCGGTAACGCAGTTTTTCATTCACTTGACCAGGGGGTGAATGAAAAACTGCGTTACGGTTTGAGACACCAAAAGAGTCCCGATCGCCTTCAAAGAGATATTAATGTTTATCAAGTTTCATTCACAATCCAGATAAATTAATATTTCGATTATTTGTTTAGACTGCAAAAACTGCGAAAATCAAGCAACTAGTATATTTTAATATATTTGGTTTATTTTTGACCAAGTGATTGGTGGCGTGAATGGATTCAATTATACTTGGTTTTCCGCCTAACTGACATTGAATATCAATTGAGAAGTTGATGCTCGTTCCTATATGTTCACATTCTGTATATGTCAAATATTTATATGTTTCTGTGGACTTTAAAAACAACCAAAGAAATCGTGAAGGAGTGAGCCTCTCATGAGTTATCGATCACCATAGTAATGCACATGCGCATTGACATCTGTCAAGCTCACCAGTTTTCCGAACGCTTTACGGAAACGGACGAAGGTTAAGGCCGAGTTTCGTATCCCTGTATATTGTAATCCCAGATTGAACCTAATAAAGAGACTTGTATCAAGTGTGTATCAATCATACGAAATACAACCACTTCCGGACTGGATAATCTCAGAGGGTTTTGTGCAGAAATAATAAACCAGTCGAATTTCAAATGCTGTTTCGTCCGTTTGACATGGGACATAAAACAAGGAAATTCTCACCCTACGACATAAGTCTACGATATATTTTGTATTGTTCCCCTACGATATATATTCTAAATAAATGAAGAGAGAAAAATGTGCTTACCTCCACCGGGAATTGAACCCGGGACCTTGGGGTTAAAGGCCCAACACTACCGACTGAGCTACAGACGCTCACGTCAAAATGTGTTCCGAATTCTAACCCAGCGAAAACGGCAATTTTCCCTACGATATATATTCGATTCCCGGTGGAGGCAAGCAAATTTTTCTCTCTTCATTTATTCAAAATATATATAAACACAAAATAATTGATTTTAATTTGGCTAACATATATTGTCATTTTAATAGATTTCGTAAAGATTTATATTTTGCCCAAATGCTTGATTGTTTTCTCCACAACAAATCACAAGAAACGCACCATATACTAAAAAAAACTGTGAAATTAAATTTCACGGACTATGATGACATTTAAATTACTAAAAGATTATTAAGCTGAGTCTTATTAATGGCTTAATGTATATGAAGAGAAAATCAGTTATTATTGTTACTATTACACAACAGGTATCAATCCAAAAAACTGTTAACTTCATTTTGATTGAAATTTCGGCATTTGTTGTGCCATCATCAGGATTGATTGATTTCATTTTATATGTGGTTTAAGTTATTTTGAAAGAAGGTTACGCCAAGGGTTTAACAATTTGGACTTGCCACTCGACCATAAGATTTAAAATGTCTATGATTTCAACTGGTACATATGATTCTACACATTTTGCCCCTGTTATGGGATTCGTACAGGTAAGCTCACAGTCTCATTCCAGTAAATCTCGATTTGATGCCAACTCATCTATATCTAGTTTGTAATCCAACAGTGTCTTTGTAACACATGTCGATATGATGCCACATCAATTCTCCCTGTTATAGGAAAATAATGTTTAACCGACAATCTCGTTGTACTATAGATCGATATGATTACACATCATCTCTCCTTGTTATAGGATTCTTAAATTAAAGCCCACAACCATCATTGTACTATAGGTCGATATGATGATACCTCATCTCTCCTTGTTATAGGATTCTATAATCTAGAACCACAACCATCACTGTACTATAGGTCGATAGGATGCCACTTCCTCCTTCCCGGCCTTTGGTTTCTTCTCGGAGTCCACATAGTATTGGCCATTGCTGAGTTCAGACATATACGTCATGTTCTCTGCTGACGTCACCTTGGCAATGTAATCGGCTGTAAAAGAAATATTATTTTCTAGATTTAGCAAAGACGTACATCCCATAAAATATAACACTGGCTAACTGGTGTTTCAAAGCAAACTTGCATCATTGTCTCAATGTACCAGGTTTAAGTTCCACTGTTTGTCTGACTTGCATCCTGACATGGTGTGTTGATCGTGACGTCAATTGTGACTTCTTTCACCCATGGTAAGACACGCCGTCTTATCACAAAATAATCTAAAGTATGGCGTTAAATCGCAATCAAACAAACGTTTGCTTCGGTCTATTTTTTTCGTATACGGCATGCACACAGTTTACATGGCTGCACTTAACTATAAGGCAGACACAGAGATAACAACCTTTGTATTCTAGAGATGTCAATAGTAAATCAGTTCTCGCGTGGAGTGATCTCCAGCGATGATGACAAAAACAGTTTTGTACTTGTATCAAATTATTTTGCTCCGATTGGTCGAAACCACGTCATGTGACATTAAACAAAACAGGACGTTTCATGATTTCTGTCGTTGATTTCTGATAATAATACTGTTGCACTCTGGGTCTTGCGAAGTTAAGGGTTATATAGAAGATATTACACAGCGAATTTTGAATACCATAAATATAGCTTGAGCGTCGAGTGGGTTATCCTTTCAACCATTCACGAGCGCAAAATTATGGTATTCAAGCTGCACTCTGTAATATTCTTTTTTTTTATTTATATCAACAAAAAACTCCTAAATCAGAGTTGTCTTATTAAATTTTCTATGACAACTTCAATCCCACCAAGATCGTAACAGAATGAGGCTGTTCTAAAGGTGACGTGGAATAGAAGGACTTTATTCGAAATGTCACGACAAATGACGTAGCCTCTGTGTTGCGTTGTGAAATGACACGCGTTCATATGTAACGTCATAATAGAAACGAAGGGCTTTGATGCAGAACAATTCAAGGTGAATAACAAAGTGTTATTTAACGGCAGTGAAATATCAGTTTGATGCATGAAGGAAATCCTGGTATTTCACCGACATTTAAATGATATTTCATTGAATCCAGTTGCTTGAAAGAGTATTAGTGGCTTACACTAGATTGCATCACCAATAGCGGATTGTACACAGACCTCCAACGTGGCGTGATGTTACCTATTAGCGGATTAAATTTAATACGCTTCGAGCAACCGGTCCCAACCCTTACAATTTATCTCCCATTCGTTTAGGTAAAGCAGACGCCCGGCCTGTCTCGAGCGTACAAATCGTGATGTCCAGTTATTAATATTACCAGACAAGGTGAATCGTAAACAAAATATATAAACCGAACTCCGAATATGTCAAACAGTAGAACAAAACAAACTTATATACATTTCAGTTATGTAATAAAATGTACATACAAAAAGTCTAATTACACGAAACAAGTAATGGTATGTAATATGCTGATATAATACATAGTGTTAAGAAGCGGGAAATAACTGGACTGACTTGATGAATTCTACTCACAAACAAACAAGATATAATGAGCTTACTCTGTCAGTACTGGAACTGTTGTGAATCTGGGACGGGTGGGCGCGTGAAGGGGAAATGTATGTGATGGTGGGGATCGAGGGGTCAGTTAGTTCACAAAAATGGCCAGTGGCAGAGAGGCGTCGGAATATTCTTATTACAAACTTTTGACGGCAGCAAGAGCATTTAGGTTTAGTTTTTACAAAATGACACGTACCAGTAAGCCGGCGGTTATGTTAAAGATTCCAGGTGAGTTTAATTTTGGTTGATTTGTTGTTATAGTTCGATTGTGGGCATTACTGCTAAAGCGCCTTTCCTATCTTCCCGTATATAAAGGTAATCAGTGACGGAGCCGACCACGGGTAGGCTCCCTTGAACGGATGTTTACTAGCTAGATACAAACGTCTGTGGTTAGTTTGATTTTGTTCTATTGTTTGACTTATTCCTGGTGACATCTACACACAGAAGCCGAAAAATATAAAAAAAAAATACCAAGAAATACCAATAATTACTGAAATATTAGGAGTTGCATTAATTTTATTTTACGCTAAGTTGAACTGTTGTCGTGCTTAATCAAGGTCAACCGTCTCTGATAGCCAAGGGGCTTACGTAACAAATAATGTAAGAGGGTGCGGGCCATATGACCGTTTATGGTGTACTGACCAGTCTATAAACTGCTATGTGGCCCAAAGTCACCTTCAATATTGGTTATATAATACCCAATTTCCAAAATTCCCTAGAACTATTTACTGCTGAATGACAAAACAATTCTGTTTTATAACGGCATTATAATGTTTATGGTGGAGATTAAATTCAAAGTGAATTAACTGAAACATGTGTTGGTCACTATACCGTTGTGGGAAAAATACCGCATATTCTTACCCTATGCGGGTTACGTGCCGTGCGCAAATATACATAATAAGGAACACAGCTCAGCGGTCTTAACGCGACAACTATGACCGCTTTGTTTATCGCTGTTCTGACTCCTTTCCTTCACAGACTCGCACTGCACGAACGCACCAATAGTTAAAATCCATATCGAAGACAAAAACAGCCTATACTCTAAATAAATAAATTCATTATCCGTAAACAAGTTTGTTGTGTTGTGATATTTTCAATTCCCAAGGGGGTAAACACACGTTACAGCCCAGCGTGCGATTGTTCATCTACCAAATTTCCGATAATAAAAAAATAACACATGGCCGCCTCCACTTCAAATGTTGTTTTCTTAATTTTATAAAACATACAGCACAAAGAGGGACTTGGTTGACGGGAACAAAGTTTAAAACACGTCTGCTTCACAATCGTTATAATTTAATGGCATCAAAAAATCAGAAAAATTGTTTTGGAAGACTCTTTGTGCGGCGTTTTTCGTTGTTTTACATTTCAGCTGAGTCTGGGGGCGTTGTCATAGCAGCACGCAATGCCAGGGTTGGTAACTTCCTATTTCTGATCGGTTGGTGACAGTTTACAGAATAAAAGGGGGGGGATTTAGGGAGAGCCACTTTCAAAGCAGCGGGGGGTCTTTAATTTCTGCCTTTTTCCGGGTGAGAATGGTGTTTAAACCCTCGAAATCGGCCGTAGTGGTGTTGTTAAGACCTCGGCGGCTCGGGTTTTCACTCGGTGTCAAACTGACTACAGAGGTCTTAACAACACCACTATGACCTATGGCTCAGACTGAAATCCCTAAATATAGCCCACAACAAACGGATGCAAAGGATAGGGAGAAATTCAAATGAGTTAAAATATTCCGTAGGCCTGTTTTTGTTTGATTATGTGTATTATAACGACGGCATGTTGTTGTTTCTTTTTTGTGGAATTTAGTTCAATACTCGACGGACAAAAAAGGTAAACATGTTCAACCAAGATAGCTTAAACTCATTAGGACAAGAATGACCCTGAATGCCATTTTGTATGCAGATAAGTTATATTCCTGATGTAAGCCCTTGGCCAACGAACATAAAGGTGTACATTCAACGTTAAATATTTGATGTATAATTTAAACAAAATGTGACAAAGGCCAAATATCAAATGATAACGTCACATACAAAACAAACCAGAAAGATACTCGCCATCAAATATACAACGGCTTTTATACATGACATAAGTCTGCTTGACCAGAAAGCCAACTAAATAATGATAAATGTGCCAGGATACAGTCAATTAAGTTTTCAATTTCAACATTAATTGACGGATGGACTAGTGTATAACGCCACAGTTAAACAAATCTACAAAGTGAAGTGTATTTAACGAATTCGACTTTTGACGTTAAACCTCGCGCTTTGCACGCGTCACGGGACTATTTTATATTACACATCGATTTTATGTCACATATCTGTTTTATTTTAGGTGGTTCCTTAAAATGTGAATAATCAGCTAACCTATGATTTTGTCTTTAGGTCCTGCTGACGGTCCATTATAATCATCCGGCAGGTACTCGTCCGGTAGTAAATGTTTTTCTATGGCTTTATACACTGGATATAAATTACTACCATGGTTGATCACCTGTAACAGAAGACAGATAATCCGAATAACTGTTTTTTTGACGTTTGGTATTGGAAATTAGTTAATATATCAAGAATGCCGTATAATAATCTGAATTATTAGCCCAATAACTAGGAATCTACATACACTGACTACCGATGCTAACGTTTCGTTGGTACATGGGATATCAATGGTTTCTTTACATATAAATGGTTGGTTTTCTGCTACTGGATTTACTTATTGGTAAATGAGTAATAAAGCACCAAAACAAGTGGCGATGAACCAATAGATATAACAAAGCTAGTTTAACAGATGTGGCATATAAAGCAGAATGTATTGGCACAAGATCCATATTTTGAAAGAACTGCCTTTAGTTTGATGTGAAATGGATTTAATTATATAAAAATTATGCATTCTGCTTTAGAGATTTAAAAATTTAACACACCTTCATCTGGAATTGTTTACATTAAAATACTCACCTTGACCAGGAGCTAATTACCTTAAAATAATCACCCTCCCCTGCTGTTAATACCAACACATTCCTGAAGTTGTCACACTTCAAATACTCACCCTGTTCTGGAGCTGTAAACATTAAAATGCTCACCCTGCCTTGGAGCTTCTTAGAAAAAACTTGTTTGAAGAATCCATAAAGAACATCAAACATCGCCCCACCGTTATAGAAGTGCATCTCTTTGTTTCGGCCACACTCTGCTTTCTGTGGATAGATTTCTTATTATAAAACGCTCACAGTAAGTTGGATATGAAGGGACTCTGTCACGAGAAATTAACTTTTGATTGTCCTAGTTTAAACATGTATTTAAGGTCGTCAATTAAAATCCTATGGAATAAAACCTTGAATTACATCATGTCCAATGAGTTCTCGCACGAATCCGCAAAAACGGTTACATTTCAACAATGTATTGATCTCATTTAACAATTTAACAATCGTGCAATTGTCTTTTGTTTTAATTGGTTTTTTTTTTATATTTAACACTCAATCAACACCCAAATCCCAATGGGCATTGTTACACATTTCCTGTATATCCGTCATGTAACATAGATTGATATGGTAAATTCTTAGTTCTTAAAACTAACCTTTAACCCAATTTTAAACTACCCCTAAACTAGAATATGTTTAAAATAATCAAGTGCTATCCCAAAACAACAAAAGTACGGCATAGACTTAAGCCGCAACAAACCGGTATAATCATATGGAATAAAACCAGTTGTATATTACAAGTACATATATGGTAAAGGACAGAATTTAACATTTACAATCGCAGGAAAATCTATGCTAGACAGTTCAGGCTATGATCATAGCAGTGAGATATATCTTATATTTTACCATCCAACATGTGGTCGCCGAAATAAATCTTTCCGGTCCCGTGTAGGTAACATGATTCATGGTGAAGCCAGTCAGATCCATTAAATACACATATCCATTGACTTGGACGTTTTCGTCCCGAATCGTGTAATCATGAAGTGTGATGAACCCGCGGACAATGTCATCCTGGTTATATTCCTTTCCAGAATTAGACAGGTTACCTGAAATTGAAACATATCTTAAAGAGTTTCTGCTGATATATGTATTAAACAGATTGATAGGCCTATCCGAAATATACCGTGTAGTCCGCGCAAAGTAGCATAGTTTAGTCGACAATTATTTGTAAGGTATATATTAAAAAATTTAGTGTCGTTCGTTTTCAATGCTCGTTAAAAGAATTTACACATTTTCTTCACAACTTGTCTTACCTAATTTCATCATTATGATAGTTCTGCCTTGTTTATCTCTCTGAGGCAATGGATAGTAGTACCTGGTAAGAAGCAAACCGTATAGTAAATAAAACGAAAAGCAAGCAAGATTGTCTTTCTACTATAGAAATACATAAAACTAGAACAGTTTGTTAATTTGGATGGAGGTATTCATCTTTCTTTGGTCACTTTACTCCATCTCATGTCGATGAACCGTCCACGGAATTGAGACGGCCGGTGGACCAATAGGTATAAGAGTTTGTCGCACGATGTGGCTCACGGGGTGGTGTTTAAGAGGTTTCTGCCTGGTTGTCCGTCGTATTTAAGCAATGAACAGTGTGAAGTTGACAATCCGTCATCATATAAGTGAAATACCCTTGAGCACGCATAAACCCCAATCAAACAAACACAAAAATAATCCATCATGAGAATTGGAAAAGCAAGGTAATCTTGATCATGGTCGTTTCGTTTTTGACAAGTATTGCGAAACCACTGCACACTCTCAAGTGTTGATAGAAACTAAATGTGTTGGCCGCTTATACGTGGAACATATTCAATTGTGGTGGAACATATTCAATTTTGTAAGGCATTGACTTATATCAACCCCTGCCTCGGATTTATTACAATTAAGTTACAGGGATGAGTTGTTTGAAAGACAAGCCAGGTTCAAATTTTTTACGTCACGACAAAACTCAATTGTGATCTGACATCCTGCAACGAATGTTTAGAGTTAATTTATTTTTGAACAACAAGGCCCAGTCAATCGGAATGATCTTCCCTTTTTGATGCAAAATCAGCCCCCTGGACTTTAGGCTGGTATACGTCTATAAACCCATCTACTGTTACAGAACAGTTTTATCCATTACACAAACTTTATTTGAATTCAAGTAGATGTTTGAACAGGCGCTTCTGCACCGACGGGACAATTTAAATGTTACAACAGTGCTTATTCCCAGACCGCATCAAAAAATCAAGCCAAACACTGGACACCTTATCTGGTTGTATTGTGTGAACAAACTATGACCGTATATCGGTTAAAGTCTTCAACAAGTAGGTCTTTATTTATTAAAAAAACTTCTAAAGGTTTGAGCAAACCATATTGTGTCAGACCATGTTACTTCAAATGGAACGTTTCAGTATCAAAACGGCAATACTGCGATCACAACAGTACACTATTTTGAGAGCTGAAGGGCGGAAGCTTCCTATTGGTCCCGTGCTCTTGAAACTAAAGGGCAACAGGAAGCCGATCTGTTTTTATCTCTTTGTGTGGGGGATCGTGTGATTCTCCTTTATTGTCTCCTTGTGTTGCCAGTCGCGTCGCAGGTGCGTTTCCTTTACAGGTCATGATGAGACGCCATCCAAGGAATGAACTAACATTATGTAAGATGCGAATACGTATCTAGTTGAATTGTATATACAGTCAGCAGAGGTACGGCGTTGTTTAGTACGACCCTTTTTAGATTAAGGCCTCTAAACCCGAAATAATATCAAATCCGTATAACCCTTCACCTCTCTTTCAAACAATCTTGGCTCTTCGTTGCACATTTACCGGGGTTTTAAATACATAACACATGCATGCACTCCCATGCAAATCAAACTATATGACAGGCATCTCATGCGAGGCTATGGGAATTTTAAGAAAAAAATTCACCATCTTCCTCGTTGGGGATCATGCATCAATCTTTGACAAGCAGATAAATCCAGTCAGATCTCGAGCTTACCGCGGGACGACATTTTGAATCGATCAAATGTTAGGATTTTCTTGATCAATTGTATTGATTGAATTTGGACGTTTTATGATTCGATCTAACCCACAAGTATCAAAAGAAGAACGCTAGGTAGTTTAAGTCAAGGTTAGACCATACAAATAGTGTATATTGGAGAAATGTGGCAGCGTTGGCTTAAGTCAAATGGTTGGGAAAACTCATGGAGCATACGTAACGTTTTGTACGTCACGGTTACTGTACCACTCACCCTGTTTTAATTGCAGTAAGCACCCTTGGGTCAGCCGGATTAAAATCTTTATACCATTGTGGGTTTTTGGTTCTCAATTCCCAGGCTGTAATAAGACTGTCCCGTGTAGTTATCTGATTGAACTTCCTCATACGCAAATATGCCAGCAAGTAGACTGTATCTGTGTAGTAATACATAAAACATATATAAGGGATTGAAATTACGTAGACAGCATCATGATTGCTTTCTTAAAAGAACACAGTGTAGATTTAAGAAAATAAAACATCGTAATGTGAAAAGCAGCGTACGCTTAAACGATGTTACCGCCGGAACCGCCCATGGTTGTCTTCGAAGCTGTCTACTGACAAAACATTTATTTTACAGCACCCCCACCCCCACTCACCCCCTCCTTCTATATATTATAGCCGATTTTTCCCACCAATACCAAGCTGAAGTGACTACAGTTGAGATTTACTTAGATTTTATAAAAATACGTGGTGGTGTTTGTTTTCAGAACACCTGTGCAAAAAGAATAATCCATCCATCTAAATTGTACAAATTTTCACGAAAGTGCTTTCATCTTCTTAGCAATAAGACATAGGATTTTGAACTTCTCAACTTTCAAATATATATTTTTGTAAATTTGAGAAAGACTGTTAAGTTGTACCTACTAACGGGACAAGCACACATACCTATAGGCAGCTGAATCCAGTCCTTTCGATCCTGGAACCATTTTCTGAGAGTCTCTACAGCAGACATGCGCTGTTTTGGGTCTTCAAATAATTCCTCTTCCGCTTTACGTTGGCTAGCTTCGTCAAGGGTGCAAATGTACGAATCCATGGTTGCTTTATTCTGATAACTCTCTGGTGTCCTGCAAAAGAAGGTAAATTACAAAAAGGTGATTACACAATAACTATCACTATTGTACAATTTATATGTAGTCGGGTTATGTAGATTTATTTTTCAAAATCAGTGTTGATGGAAAATGAGGAAATATAACAATAACTTTACAAAATAGACTTAAACATTTAAAGAACATTGGATTCAATGGGAATACAAGTTTTGATGACCTTGTTTAATAGTAATGGGAATCCGAATATAGGAAGACCTTGTCAGTAATGGGAATCCGAACATAGAATGGCCTTGTCAGTAATTCGAATCCGAATATAGGATGACCTTGTCAGTATGGGAATCCGAATCTAGAATGACATTGTCAGTAAAGAAGTCCGAAAATAGGACGACCTTGTCAGTAATGGGAACCCGAATCTACGATGACCTTGTCAGTAATGGGAACCCGAATCTACGATGACCTTGTCAGTAATGGGAATCCGAATCTTGGATGGCCTTGTCAGTAATGAAAAGTAATGAAAAATCCTAATCTAGATAACCTCCTCAGAAATGTGAATCCAAAGCTCTATAACTTTATTAGTAATGGGAATTTAAATCTATATATAAAAGTCAATTATTGTAATCTATATTAAGATTTAGTCTATATAGTAATGGGATTTATTGTGGTTTTAAACCGTACTTAAGATTAGTCCACTCATATGACGGCGTCGCAACCGAAAGGGCGAAGGAAATCATCATCGACACAACTGGCAACAAACGCAACACCGGCCAAATAGTAGACATCAACAATAGATCGGTTTCGTCTTGTCCCTTAGCTCTGATACAAACATGACAACGGGCAGGTCTCTACCAGTCAAAATCAAACGCTAGATAAAACCATCGCTTGTTGGAGTCAAAATATAGATAACCTCTTCAGTAATATTTAAGTATGGAGGGGTTTAACTAACCCACGAACGAAAAACCTGTGAAAAGTACTTGAAACAAAAATTTTATCTGAATACATTTTGAAGCTTCCGGAGGTCAGTAATGGGAATCTGGAAGCCAGGATTTATCGGTTACCTTTCTGTGGATGACATTGTGCATACGTACACGTAGAAATGAAGCCTGGTGATTTATAACATTATAAGGCTTTCAAATGTACATGAAGACGACCAGATACTGTAGCTGGTCGATATTATCTACTATGTCACCTATTGAACAGGATTTACAATTCGGATTAGTCCATGTATGTAAAATAATGACATGGCGGAAGCCTATCTACAATTTAACTTACCCTAGATCGTCTCCAACTGTTTCACAGTTTATACTTTAAACACTGGTATGAGCTTAAATTCCAGTTTTGGTCTCTCTCAGAGAGGCCCGCTAACGGTCTATTGACTCGCTTCCTTACTGTCGGTGAAGATATATTCAAAGTCTCAGACTCTAAATACAACACAACCAGTCGGTATATAACAGGGTCACACCCTGTTCATATGCATTCAGTATATATATCTATATTTACACGCAATATACCTGGGCTCGCTTAGTGTGTCGCTTTCTTAACAGTGACAAACAAGAGTCTATTCACCTCGAGGCGACTCGTTCCAGATATATTCAAAATAACCTTATTTCAACTCCACTATTCAAAAATAACAAATAAGCCTGTATTCCATTCGCGGTCCAGTGAGGACATACCTTTGTGTAGAGGGTATTGATCGTGTAGACTGCGAAACACACTGCCCGTAAGAGGCAGCTATCTTCTTACCTGGGGCTGGTCACATTAAAATTGTAACCCACAATATACGGAATTAAAATAGAACTCATCTTCTATAGACTAGTAGAGTCAAGGAAGTCCTTTTCACAAACGACCGGGACTTTTTACCCACCGCACAATTTGTGTTCTGAACATTTATCGATTTGAATTGATCACTCACAAAATGAATACCGTAAAGCGTAATTTAACATGTAGGTTGCGACATCTACTATACCTAAGCATTAACGATTTTATTTTGTAGAAGGGGGAAAAACTGCATATTTGACAACAAGAAAAAGATGAAAAACGAAAAAGAAACCGGAAAATTAAAAACAGCTTCTATATTAAGCTGTGAGTTAAGATATGAATGTTTCTTCTGATCCAAAATGTAAGGTAGAGCTAAACGATCTGTTTCATGTGAATCGTTAAAATTTCTCGATTTGAATTGATCACTTTCCAAATTGAGTTCGCAGAGCGTTAGTTTTGCATGAACAGTAGTTTGCAACATAAGCCACATCCAAACACTAACGTTTATTTTCTAGTGAGGAAAATCCTTTGTAGATGTACAAAAATATCAAATGCATTTTATTTTAAAATGTGAGTTAAGATATGAATTGTGCCGCTAAACCAAGATATAGGAAGGTTATAAATGAGAATCTGTTAAATTTTCCGCAAACAAAGAACGATAATTAAGTATATATTTGAAAAGAATGTATTATATGAAAAAAGGTGCGCATTTAAGACAATCTAAAGCATTTGCTGTTATCACAACGAGTCTGGTATCAGACCAACTTCCAGAGATGGTTGTACATTTTAGGAAGTCATTGATGTTTCCACTGATAGTTGTCCCCACAGGATTTTCCCTCGACGCGCATTTCACTGTGTGGACTTTCCTTACTGGACAGTGGATATTCCATGTGGCCTGATTTTCCCCAATAACCAGTTCCCCCCACCCCTTCTCGACGTTCAATATGACGAATCATGCTTAGACAGGTGTGTGTTGTTCGAGGTTAAATATGATTAATCGTATATAGATAGCTCTGTAATATTTAGGGCTATACATGATGAATCGTATATAGATACATGTAGCTCTGTAATATTTTGGGTTAGACATGATGAATCGTGTTTAGCTAGTTGTGTAATATCGAGGGTTAAGTATGATGAATCGTGTTTAAACAGCTCTGTAATATTTAGGGTTAGCTATGATAATTCGTGCTGAGATAGTTATTAATTGTTCAGGGTTAGCTACGACGAAAGTATTTTCGGTGCACGACTAGTTATCCACAAATATATCCATCACTCTGGCCTATATTCTTCCATAATCGATCAATAGCATGTTCACCGTGCAGTTAATAACACAGACATAACACATTAACACTAGAAACAATGCATTTGGTTTATACAAAACAAATTTAATCATTACATTCTTTAAGAGTCGATGGGCCACTTGAATGGATCAAATTGCCACTGTTGCTAAAAGCAACTGTCAGAACCACCGTTTCTGAATGAAACAAATTTGTTTTTTTATCGCTTAGATTACAAGTTAGGTATTCAAACTATATGTTTTGGGGAAAAAAATCGAAATTCTAATTACAATCAGTTAAATTGGAGCCTATAATTTAGTGTCCCCATGATCATGTATTCAAGTCGCAAAACTTTAATGGCCTATTTCTGGCACTTCATTTTTTAAAAAGGCTCTACATTTTCCAAGCTGTATTTCTAGAAAACTATTCATGTTAGAAACTTCAAGTTTGTACCATTTTCTTTTAATGTTTTCTGAATGTTGTATTTTACATTTTTATAAGACTTTCCAAGTTGGGATAGAAAAAAAAATCCACTGTGATCGTTCTTATCAAAATGTCAAAAAATTGAGACACTGTTTACTAGTTCAAGGACTATTCTACTCAGATAACAAATTTATTGAGTCTTATCGTTATTGCACTTCGAGAAATTAACCATGAAAAGTGCAGTCTATGTTTTATGTTGACATATACTCATTTTGCGATATTTTTAGAAATAATGATTGGATTTTCACCACATTCACATATATGTAATCCTGAGTATTCAAACTGCCAAATATATATATATATATATTTGGTACATATTTATATTCTTCTGCATTAGAGACTAAATACAACGGATGTTCTGAAAATCGACCAAGGGGTCCTGCAAGACAGTAATGCACCTAGAACAAATACGAGCCTTGTCTGTTATATATGGGCCATTTTAAAACAAAACATGTAAATAACGGTAAAGACAACTTCTGACACATTCTGTCAAATACATCCAAAATATAAAATGAATACAGGAATGT
>JAQQZZ010119924.1:0-14665 GCA_030265115.1 Mopalia vespertina
TCTTTTAGCGGTACGTACCATACATAGGTATTTATTGATGATAAATTATTTTCGGGCAAATGATACATTTTTCGGGCGAAAAATAGTCTGCCCCCCTAAAAATACACCCTCCCCTACGCTTATGAACATTACCACAAAACTAACAGAAATGTCTCCATAACACAAGCGAGTGATTTAAAGGGCAAGGCGAAGTTAAACACGTTTGCTACCGATTGGGAAAAGCGCTGTCATTCTGGAGGGAAGCAACAGTCCTACCGTTAAATCCAAATTTTCAGTTTTTGTTTAAGCTACCTGGTGGTTAACTCTTTTGTCTGTTATAGGGTGAAGGCTTATATAAAGCTTTGATTATCCACACCCTGACCGCGATCTTGTTTGACTTCTTTAACGTTTTTTTTTGTAAAAAGGGTACACAAAATGTCGGAATATTGTCATGACTGTCATGGTACCATTATCATAATAGAGGTCGATTGCGTTCTGTGGGCAGCGGGCCGATATCGAGGCTGATATTGGCATAGCAGCTGACAGCTGTTTCTATGTATGCCGTTCACGTTTGTGTCCTTCTAGATAAGAAAATAACAAGGAATCTCACCGGCCTTTTGCGGACATAAGGTACGAACTTGAATAATATTGTAGTTACAAATCATGGATACAAAAAGAAAGATATTCTAATTGATTGGAAACTGTTTAAGAGATTAGTGTTTGGATTTATTTGTTATTTTTTCAATAAAGCCTTTGCCATATTGCTGTCGTCTAATCCGCGATCCGGTGAATTCATAGAATTTAAATCAATGTGTATTTGGAGACATTCTTTACAAGCTCCTATCGTTTAATGCAGGCTTATTTAAATGGAAATAATATGGGTTAATCTGTTTACATCAGATAAACGTTATTACTGCTTAACACCGTGAAGTGTTGATAAATGGTATAGGCTCGATAATAAACGTCACAAAACTGGTTCAGAACCATGAGAATTCCTACTGCATACATTCTATCTGCGTCAATAAGCCGTCCATACCCGACACGTATTAACAGCTATGGCTTCTTCCGAGAAGACTATATAGGCCCTATATTTCTAAAAAGTAATCACATTAAAATCAACGAAATAGATCTTAATATCGAGTTGTGTTATGGGCAACTTCTACACATCTCAATAGAAGGTAATGACCTTTTACATGGTATATAAAGTATTGATAAATCAGTAGTAAACAAGATAGGCCCTATATGTGGAATTGTCTTTGCTGGTGAGGTGGTTGTACATGTATCCCCAGAATGCTTTAAGGTGATTGTACATATATTCCCAGAATGCTTTGAGGTGGTCGTACATATATTCCCAGAATGCTTTAAGGTGGTTGTACATATATCCCCAGAATGCTTTAAGGTGGTTGTACATATATCCCCAGAATGCTTTAAGGTGGTTGTACATATATTCCCAGAATGCTTTAAGGTGATTGTACATGTATCCCCAGAATGCTTTAAGGTGATTGTACATATATTCCCAGAATGCTTTTAGGTGGTTGTACATATATCCCCAGAATGCTTTAAGGTGGTTGTACATATATTCCCAGAATGCTTTACGGTGATTGTACATGTATCCCCAGAATGCTTTAAGGTGATTGTACATATATTCCCAGAATGCTTTGAGGTGGTTATACATATATTCCCAGAATGCTTTGAGGTGGCTGTACATATATTCACAGAATGCTTTGAGGTGGTTGTACATGTATCCCCAAAATGCTTTGAGGTGGTTGTACATGTATCCCCAGAATACTTTGAGGTGGTTGTACATATATTCCCAGAATGCTTTGAGGTGGTTGTACATATATTCCCAAAATGCTTTGAGGCGGTTGTACATATATTCCCAGAATGCTTTGAGGTGGTTGTACATGTATCCCCAGAATGCTTTAAGGTGATTGTACATATATTCCCAAAATGCTTTGAGGTGGTTGTACATATATTCCCAGAATGCTTTGAGGTGATTGTACATATATCCCCAGAATACTTTGAGGTGGTTGTACATATATTCCCAGAATGCTTTGAGGTGGTCGTACATATATCCCGCGAATGCTTTGAGGTGGCTGTACATGTATCCCCAGAATACTTTAAGGTGGTTGTACATATATTCCCAGAATGCTTTGAGGTGGTTGTACATGTATCCCCAAAATGCTTTGAGGTGATTGTACATATATTCCCAGAATGCTTTGAGGTGGTTGTACATATATTCCCAGAATGCTTTGAGGTGGTTGTACATGTATCCCCAACATGCTTTGAGGTGGTCAAAGACAATCCAGTCCATCAGATTTTAACTTTCCGGTACAATTATTTTCAAATTATGACAATATAAATTATAATTATAGTGTATTTAATTTAGAGATCATGGCAAGATTTGGTATGGATAAAAACTATGTTATGTATTGGATAAAACGTTTCTATCTCATTCAAGAGACAACCACAAGATGCGCGCTCAATTTTGAACATATAGATACATTTCTGTAGATATAGATTGAAAAGAAATCATGTTCAGGTCTTGCTGTACCCCTTGGTATCTAAAATGGGCAACACACTTTTTATCACTTTAACATTCCAAGTTCATATAGAGAAAAATTTCATTCGAACATCTAATTACCAATAGTTTAATTTGAGTCTTTAATTGAGCTTTTCAGTTAGCTAGTGAACGATTGACGTTAGAGATTAATGGGATTATCAATATCAGCAGCCTAGGCTTCCCACTGTGTTTCTTTTTGTAAGATGTAGATTTGTAGTTCCAGTGATCGATATAATAACGTGTATTACACCCTAATCTCAAACTGTACTCAATACATCTACTGACAGGCACACCCACATGATGTTTAATCAACTGTTGACTGAATTAACAGCCATTCTTTAACCTTATTTTTCAGAGTTTAGATTCGGACAGATCCGTCATAGAAACTTGCTGATTTCTCGAAAACTTTTCCCCGTAACGACTTCAAACTTGTTGCATTTTACAAAGGATAACGTGGGCAAAAGGAGGGAGCGTCATTTTCAAAAGTGTTCGCAAAATTTTTTAAGGTATTTTCTTAAAGATTTTTATACGATTTTCTGTCGTTTCAGAGACAACACAATCTACTAAAATCTTTCTATGCAAAATTTCGAAACTTGAGACATGCTTTTTTCAGTTCGTGGTGTTGTAGTAATTACATTCTAAGAAATAAACCTCCAAAATACCAATTTTTTTTCTGCCGATATGAATTTGCAAAACAACTTTTCGAGATATTATTAGATCTTCACCATACTGTTATATAATACTGAATTGTAAGCTTTCCAAAAGTATATACATAAGGCCTATAATAGAAAGGAAGTGTTATTTTTGTTCAAATCGTCACAGTGTGCCATTGAGAACTTGAAATTTACCCGAAGTCATATGACAAACATCAACTAAGTATGGATAACAACTTCTTTTTTAAAAATTTATTCCACACAACGTTTTAATCTCGTTCCAGAGATCGTTTTCCAGTTTTCATACTTGAAAACGGTTTCTGGAATGAGATAGAAATTAGTTGTTCTTTGCCTTATGATATCTCCAGCTTTTAAATGCCACTTTAAGAAGCCATACTTAATCCCAAGGGTCTCATTCTGAAACCGACATCTTCAGATAATATATACCTACAGTTTATTATACCAGTGGCTATAGACCTGTATTTATTATTTGTGTTTGTGCCAGTATGACCAGTATGCTAATTTATCGTAGGCTACACCTGTGTTTACAGGTAACCGACGGCTGTGTCTCTGTAAATCTGGAAGAACTATATTTAACAGATCAGAGACTCACGAGAATGACATCCCCGTCACGTACATACTAGTATAGCCACCCAGTTAATTGCAGAATAAATATAAATGTTATTTCAATGACATAAACGTGTATAAAAGCTATGCTTGCTGCATTGTGATTACAGTGTTAGTTGTTTCCATGGCAACTTGTGAGAGGTCTGCATGATGGTTGTATATTGAGATGTCATGAAAATGTCCAGCTAGCTATGGGGAAATTTAACACAGAATAATTATCCAGATAGCAGCTGTATTGCTTTTATAGTAGCATAAGGGGCCAATCTGCATGGTAAAAATCATATCAAAACGGTCCCCTGTCTTCATTATATTAGCGACAAATAAGACGGGGGCTATTTTGATCTGATTTTAATTAGAATAGATTAAGGGTTAAATGTATTGATTGAGTAGGTTTATATTCTTTCCATTAGTATGTGCTGACGGAGTATAGCCTTATAAATAAGACCTAGGTCTTACCGTAGAAATTTGAAAATCTCACAAAATGAGAGAAAAACGAATACACAAACTACAGACACGTTTCCTACCTATTGTAAATGTACACAGGAGTCCCTCGTGCAACCTCTCGCAAGTTTTAATCCTCAACTTTAAGTCGCCAGGCTTGTACGTAGTCGAATTGGCAATCAAGCCCACGTTAAACTACACAACGGTCCGACAGCGTTTCATGGAAGTTTGTTTCGATCTCTCTTTTCTTGTTAACATTCAACTCACTGATTAATTCATCGGCAAAAAATAATTACACATGTTTCATCATGACTGGAGTGGACAAGTGCTGTATAAACGATACACTCAATGTTCAGGGTTGTGCTCTTACAATAAATTTGAACACATGGACTTTCGTTTATTTTGGGTAACAAAACCCATGAGCCGGTTTACTGCAGTTTAATATAACTTTGCAGTTTGGTCAGTATACTGTTTGATCTGTTTATACCTAATTATCGGGATGGGCAACTACGGTTATTGATAAAAAAAAAAAAAAACACACACACAAAAAAACAACCCCACACACAAAATAACAACTGAAGAATGATTTCCCAACATGTTACTAAGTATTACCATGTATTGATACATGGTAACAAACTAATTTGTTTACCATAAACTGTTTTCTTATATACAGAATACCGAAAAATCAAACACAAATCAGTTACAGAGTAGAGGAAACCACCCTCGAAGGTCACTGGTAAAAAAGAAAAAAGACAATCCCACACAGATCGGCTCCGATAGAACTCGAGGGCAAGAAACAAGAAGCACCCTTGTTGCACCAGATACTGTAATAAAATGCAGATTATGTCACAACAACCGATAAAAAAAACCGACAATGTGGATTTTATTACAGTATCGGCGGCCGATGCGTTGCGTATAGCATATATACAGAAAAGTATATATATTCTTTCCGAATGTTAGGTAATAATGTACTCATGTATGGCTCTAATACAATAGATTATCTGATAAACTATTAAAAACATTAGCGCTAGTTGTCGATAAAATCCCCCTTCCCCAGGGTATAAAATTTATACATACCATAATTTCCACTTTTTCTCAAACGCGAGTCAATCAAATCAATCTTCATTTAACGTCGGGTATATGTAAAACATGAGAACACTCGCCTAGGGCTATACTTTTATGCCGACAATATTCTAAACGTACAAACAGATTAACACGCCGGTTTATTTCAAAACAAAAATTTTCTTTACTGTGGTTTCGAAATGAACCAAATTAATGAATCACTTTGTATAAATATTCGCATGGTTCCTCACCGTTTCTATCCGTTTTATAAAACTCGTTCATCAAGTTATGCTTTGTAACCCCACCGGTTGTACTATACATACGTGCCTTGCTAAACTATAAGAGAAATTAATGCTCGGTTAACTCATCAGTGTTTTGTACATTAAAACTCATCAGTGGGAATATACCTTCATATGAACACATCAGCTGGAATATTCTTGTGTATATGGAATCTCATCGTTGGGAATATACCTTCATATGAACACATCAGCTGGAATATTCTTGTGTATATGGAATCTCATCGTTGGGAAGAATACCATGTTACATTGCAAATAATGTATTTTACATTTATACTCACCAGTAGGAATAATGTATTTTACATTTATACTCAACAGTGGGGATAATGTATTTTACATTTATACTCACCAGTAGGATAATGTATTTTACATTTATACTCACCAGTAGGAATAATGTATTTTACATTTATACTCACCAGTAGGAATAATGTATTTTACATTTATACTCATCAGTAGGAATAATGTATTTTACATTTATACTCACCAGTAGGAATAATTTATTTTACATTTATACTCATCAGTGGGGATAATGTATTCCACATTTGTACACATCATTGGGGATAATTATGTGTATTCGCCTTATGTTATACTCACCTGCAGTGCATGGGACTACAACGCTATGTAAACTCATACGTGGGAACAATGTTGTGTTTTTAAACTCAATCGATCAATTAAATGCTTCCGGGTTTTAAACTAATGGCTGATTATTTCTCGACTAGAGATGGAACAGCTGTGATAAATAAATATATTTCAACAATATTGTTTGAACAGAAGTCACCAAAAATCACATTTTATTGGGCTTTTGTTTGGGGACGGCGACCAAACGACAAACAGCGACCTTCTACTATACACATTGACTACATACATGACCGCATAATACCTAAAAATGTTTTACATTAAACTAATGTGCCTCAATCAATATTCCTATGAATTTGCAAAAATTAATATACACTGTCCATGTGTTAATCCAGGAAATCGGTAAATTTATACATTAATTGACAATGGCATTTTCAGATTTTCTACGTAGTACGTGAGATCGATGCGGATATTACTGTGGTTTGTATTATTTTAAAGGTATATTATAAAGTATGGCCCAAAGGTAATTGTTTATTTTAAATCGCATTATTATGAGCGGTAAGCCTATAAGTTAAACATTAATAGTCGAGAACTGACACACCGTCATGCTCCTTTCTCATACATACAGAACCTGTTCTTTTTATATCGAATTAATTCGTGTAACTGTTTGGATTATACTTTTATCAGCCGTAAACATAAGGGAAAAAAATGTACATTGTAAGCCATTAATACACCTGGATCGGTGTCCGTTCCCTTAACTGCCAGAACGCTTTCAAATGAACGAACTGAAGGAAGCAAGGTAAATGTAAGGGTGAACCCTACCGCGTCATTAGCATTGAAATCATTGGTTTATTTCTTACTGTACACCAGAAGTAGACCCTAGATTTAATCACCTGTCGTATTTGAAGTAAGGCGATCACCAAAACCTATATGTGATCAATAAAGATTAACAAGCTGAATCATACAAATGTTGTTTTTCACAGGTACCATGTGATTGTAGATTTGTATAATCTCAGGTGTGGTAAGACCCCGAACAAAGCCAGAGATTCTTATAATATAGTATTGGTAACAAAGTGTTATAGACTAATACGTATTCCTCTTGTTAACTTCATATGATTTATCGCAGGTTTTTGTCAACACCAGTAGCGTTACCTAACTGTAGACATAAAGTAACCCCTATACAACCCATTGTCTTACTTAGATTCACAGAAGTCTATGATAAACTATACAATCCATAAAGATACGCGACAACCACTTCAAGGAATCCTTTCACATTCGTTTGCTACAATATAGACCCACATAAACGTTTTATAGGTTTGTTATAATATATTTTGAATAAATGAAGAGAGAAAAATTTGCTTGCCTCCACCGGGATTCGAACCCGGGACCATTGGGTTACAGGCCCAATACTCTACCGACTGAGCTACAGAGGCTAACGGCAAAGTGAGTCCCAAATTCTTACCCAGTGAATACGGGGATACAATTGAAAACAATTTCATTGAATATTTTGAATCTTTTCTTCTTGTAATGTCACTGTTTTAAATACATGTGCTATGAAAATCTTATAGCTCAGAATAAAATAATCCTAATTTAAGTTAATTTCAGATGTGCTGTGAAACATTAATTTAATAAAACATATACAGATTTAAATTAATGATGTTTGTGTTAATATGTTTTCAAGCAATTAAGGGGTCACATTTTAATTTGTTGCCAGTTTAATTTGTTCTTATATCTGATTGTCTTACTCATCTTAGGGCTACATACATACATGTATGCATAAATTAATAACACTTTATATCAACATGCATCTTAAACTTTAATTTGCTTTTAAATTAATAGAAAATCATGACAGGCGCACTCTGGCACGTGGTCATTTAGAGGGAATTAACCTCAAGTACTAAATAAGAATCTAGCTTAGTAAAGGTATCAGTACTCGATTCGTATATACCTACATGTTTGTACCTGGATGTAGGGATAAAGGAAGTACCCATACGTTTACTAAGCTAGTAAGAACCAAATCAAACAAACAGTGAAATCTATACATTATAATAGCCTTGGAATCCTAAGCTTGTTCTACACATACCTAAAATACCGAGTACCAGTTGCTCAAAAGACGATTAGTTGCTAACACAGTATTAAATCGTTCTAGGGAATCAGAGAAGGGCCTTTAACATGGCATGACATCATCTAATTACATATTAAATTTATAAGTGCTTCTAGCAACCAGCCCCTGAAGTCCACACTTTTTACTTGATGTAGTTTTTGTCAATCATAAAACCCTTACCATGTTAGATATCCTTTATGATCTTTTGGCCATAGTTTATTGGCCTTTATAGTTTATAAAAAAGTTTTGGCGCCAAATTCCCCCAAAACAATCACTTTATTTCACAGGAAGCAAGATGCTGCATTATAAACCAGTGCCCTACATCCATGAGCTAGTTCTATTTCAAGTGCTTTCAGTCTGTGTGAAATGGACCAGCGGGATAGATTACATAAAAAGCTGTTCATAACGTTGACTGAATGACATGAACAGAGTTACACATGGCACTGTTCCAAGCTTTAAAACCGTTGGCTGTAATAGTTGTAGTGCCAGTCTGGCAGCTCTGTTGTGTAATGGATTCAGGTCTGGAATGCTGTGTTCAATCTGATGTTGATTTCTGCCAACTGCCAATGTCTATTTCCTTGCATCTGTTATCATGGTGGATGTAACATTACCTAACATCTGCTATCCTACATGTAGATGTAAATGTCACAAAATTCCGACCATCAATTCATTAAATGAATATAAATGTAAATCAATAGAAATTGGTCAAACCTTTTAAAAAGTTCATACAACGATTCTGACATTGTAATATTCAAGTACATATAATTCAAACAGGAGTATTTTATGGGATTTTTATTTAAGTGGTCAATTAGTAGTTTGCATTAAACAAACATTTATATGCTGTCCTCTATTCATAAAATTTATTCAGTCAATCGTCTATGAAATTTATTCTTTATGTACATGTACATGTAGATCAGAATATATGGTGATTTGACATGCAATGTAAACACGCTGTAGATTGAGATCTTTGTATCTCTTTTTTAATAACATTCCCTTTTTTATTTTTTTGATAAAGTTATCATTTTATTAATTTGAAAAGGTATGTAGAATTTTTGTATACACGTATTGCATCATTGAAATATAATGAACATTTACAGTATTGTACAGGTCCTATTCACCTGAACAAGAATGCTCATTTCAGCACGGGACATGTCTTTTCTTAAAGGTACCCTCTTCAACAAGCTTTTGAGATGTCACAACTGTTTGCTCAGTCTAACAATGACTGACACACTTCCAGTAAAATGTAAAGCAATGCTGGCCCATTTCACCTTTGAAGCTTTTCTTTTGAATACCTTTGTGGTGTTATTTTCAAATGTGATTTGCTGAAATGGATACCAATGGATTCCTTGTGTTGTCACACTTAAACATTTGCTCACCAACTGCCACAAAAAGTCCCAGATTTGTATTTTTTGTAAATTCTTTCAACAAAGTTCTACTTTTCATCTGTTTTCAGCTATCTCACAGTTATCTTGCACATTGGCCAGGGTTTTTTAAATGTTTTTTTTTTTTTTATATTTTTGAAAACAATCCTATTTTCTGTACAGCTGGAGTATAAGTACTTGGCTAATACTGATAAAAACTGTCCAAGCCATTTTTTTCATTATTATGATTAGTTAGAAAAAAACTTCTAACATAAAAACACATGAAGGGCACTATAGACGATTAAGCAGACAAACAGTACTTAGTGATCACTGAATGAAGCCTAGGAACATGTTAGTCTTTGCAAATTTGAAGCTTTTTGGGAAGAAGTTTGAGTGTAAATAATGCCCAACCTACTTGTATGTGTATTTGTGGCCTCATAGTTCTGTATACTTTTTATCCATTAATCTGGTCTGTATTGTTGAAAGATAATTAAAATATGTTGTTTCAATATTGAAACCTGTAGTTATTTGTAAAGGCCAAAAGTATGGTGTAAAACACCAATCAATCCTAATCAAATTTCTGACTAAAACAGACACTTACATGTATCCGTATCTTCAGGTCACCAAGGTCGCGCATCCTTGGTTCGATTTCCTTCTGGTTTTCCACAGTACTATTTAATAAAGTTGGGAAGAGGAAGAATTAGACAATCCGTCATCGTCATGAAATACCATTGAGTTCAACCTTAAACCCCAATCAAACAAACAATCATCACACGAAATGTAGCTCCGGAATAAATCCAACGTCAACTTACATCTACATGTAAATGTTGAAATTATGCCAGTGGTACATATACACAATTGAGGATCCAAGGCCATAGTCTTAGCTAGATTTCCGTCCACAGGCCTGTCGTTATCAACAGGCAGATTTCTAAAAATGGTTAAAACGACTGGTAGAAATTCTGAATTTTAACATGGGAAAGATAATAAATGGAAAATTTTGACCGATAAAATTCCTCAAAATAGGGATTTATGACAGGCAGATTTCCAATCCTAGCTAAGACAATTACCAAGGCCATGACTGGTAGATAAGCATGTATTATTGCTGATCCCCTTTTTATGTACATGTACTGTTGACAGAATTGGTGACCCAGTGGACCTCTGTCAATTACCGGTTTTTGAGGGGTTTCCTCTCTGTTTTTCACCATATTGAAAAAGGCTGTCAGAGCATGAAGTAGCCAATCTGGCATCATACAGTGAAATACCATTTAAGTGGGAAATCAAACAAAGAGTTTTTAAGTTTATTCTGTTGTTTTATCTACACGTTCATGTACTGTTAAAATTGATACCAACATATTCTAAGTGACATATCTTACACTACATGGCAAAGTATGGAATGAACTCTGCTAAAACCTTTTATTAAAGTTATCATTAATTTATAAAATCTGGTGGTCTGATAATGGTTTGTTGTAATATTATACTATTAATATATATGTCTTTTACTTTGTTATGTTAATACATGTACTCTTATCAAGATCTTGGAAAATCAGTAATTCAGTTTTAGTTTCGACAGTTTATAATATTAAAGTATTTACCGTAAATGCGCCTCTACTCTGTATTAAGGCAGAGCGGATGTATGTCAGAACAAAAGAGGAGCGTGAGGAAGTTGTAAGGAAGGAAACGAATGTGTATGGTAGTCTACTATAATATACCTACATCCTGCTCATCTGTTCATTCACTATTATGTGATGCAAGTCTTTGTTCAAAATGTTACAGTTTTATTATACAGTTACTATGCAACGCTATCACCATCATATTTCACGGTGCACAGTTTTTGTAAACATGTGCCTACTCATAATCAAGCATATAAATTCATGCTTTAGAGAGAGACAATAAACAGCAAACACATTACACAGATATGTAGTTCAGATTTGCAAGACGGCTTTATGTGTGAGATTCTGATCATTCTCCATTAAAGTGAAACTACTCATTTATAGAGCACGACCGGAAACATATATGTATTAAATCGCTAACCTCAGACAGCTGTCCACATTAAGAATAAAGACTTGTGGAAAAAGTATTAAGTTCAATATCAATTTCATTTTTAAAGATAGTTTGAACTTTAAGCTGTTTACATCCTGTCTCAGCATGTTTTTTTTTTATTCTGGTTAATTTAATAACCTCATGGCCTGTACCAGAAAGTCAAGTGTAATTTATCTTCAATCAATTGAAAACAAACAAAATGTTTTCATTCCTAAATCTATTTGACATGTTTAAGGCTTATAAGAAACTATTGGAAAAAACAAAGTGGAATATCCTGGAAAACCTTTACTTTGCAGGCCTGTGCTGTAATCTTTTCCAGCATAACCTCCAAATCGGTCCTCTCAAATTTTGTGAGGTAACCTAACATTTGCATTTTCCCCTGGGTTGCTGATTTTTTAAATATATAAATGTGCCTTGGTGAAAAATAAAGCAAAATTGCTTTAAAACACAAAGTTCATTGATTATCAGATGACAAAATTTGTCAAAATCAGTAGCAAAATGCAAATTTAGACGAAGACTGCAAACAATTTGGGTAACCTATAAATAGGTCCTCCTAAATTAAGTTTGCATAACCATGGGGAAAGCTTGTTCTGACCAACAGCACAGGCCTGCTTTGTTTAAATTCATGTAGAAAGACAAATGCGTTTGGTAGCATAAGAGATGCATAAATTGAAAGGTATGTTTTAAGTTTCCCTCATTTATTTTCCGTAATAATCAAATCTTAATTTTAGTGAAAAAAATACATTTTTTATCATAGGAAGCTCCAGGAACTGTTGTACGGATACTATACATGTATGTGGTATGCATACACTATGCAGTTTGTTTGTTTAATTGGGGTTTATGGCATACTTAAGGTTTTTACACATGGCAGCATGCAGACCAAATTGCTCCATGCAGACTCTTGGAAACCAGAAACTTAAAAATTTCCTCTTGTCTGGACACATGTGCATGTAAAAGTTACAATCTCAAATTGTCATAGATGTCATGTGCATGGATAAGTACATGAAATTCAGATAAAAAAAATGTTAAATTCTAAACTTTTTTTAAAAATGTCATAAAAATGAACGGTTTGCAGACATCCATTACAAAACCATGAGTATGAATGAACATTGCAACAATTCAGTGTTCCATATCAAGAGTTTACTTTTCTTCAGCTAGGAGGTCTATAGGCCTAACTGAGAAAGTTTGAAACAGACAAGGTGTTTTCTGTGAAAGTGACGAGTTGTCCATCAATAATCAGGTGTCAATGTTAGCCTAGGTCATGTATGTTTCACTCTCTTGGCTTAAACCAACATTATCTGTCCTAGGCTTAGCAAACACTTACAGCAATGGGGTCATCTTTTGCCCCTGATTTTGTGAAGTCTGCAAAACGTCAAACTTAAGAATTCTCATGAAGAAATGTTGACTCTTGTTCACAGTGTGTTCTCAAACATGTTAAAGTGTGAAAGAATTGCCTTTTTGTTAAAAAAGCTGTTAATAATTGCAACATTTATCCTTTTCTCATCCGAATATAGATAATTTAGTTCTTTTCACACTCAACATGTTTTCAAATTATAAATTAACTTAATTGCAGTCTGTCTTTATTTAAAAAAGTTAAAACTAAATTTTTGTATCAACATTTAATTTTTTTAATGATCTACAACCGACTGTAAAGAAAATGCACAGTTGGCGTAGATGTTTATTTAATAGTATTATAAAAGGAGTTATAAGTTTCAGTGTTATGAATTTTAACAATTTATACCTGTTAGCTTATGTTTTAACTTCAACGAATGAGTGTTTAATATGTGAGTTTCTAACACACATGACAACTACATGTACTTTATATAGTATTAACTAAATGAATAATTTTTAGCTACTACACACATTTATAATATGTTTTTTATAGAGAAAAAGACATTTCTCTGCCAAAACCTTTATTTATGCCTTAATCACTGTTTGCTTTGTCAACTCGCCGATAATCATTTAATGTATTAATTTTACTTTTAATAGTCTCTTCTACATGTGCTCTGTAGCTTTATTCCTTTGTGTTATTGACACTATTTTGAAATCCCATGCCAATCATAAAAACAAATCACAAAATTCCATTTTTATCTGAACTGCACTTGGTGGACATTTTCTTGATCTATATAAACAAGTTCCATTTTTTAATAATTAAAGAACAGGTGTTAACTGGTACATTGCAGATATTTATGTTTGTGGTGATGTTTCTTTATTATATCATTTTTTACTTTGCATTTCTACTTCATCTCAAATCTGCGATAGTCATGCAGTAATAAATTGGAAAATACTATTTAGAGGAGTTATTTTTTTTTTTTTTTATTGCAATTCTATTTCATTTCAAACAGGCAATTCTCCTATAGTAATAAATTGTGAAGTACTGTAATAGAGGGAATGTATTTCTGGAGTTATCTCTTCAGACTGAATGACCAGTACTTGAGATCAGATGGTGAGATTTGGGGTGTATTTATAAACACTGGTCAGTCTGGACTAGTCAAGTGGACAGTTTTGCAAGATGAACAGCTGTTTATTTACTGTAAATATCACAATAATCAAGCCTGATTCCTACAATGTAGTTCCAGCTTGGATGTCAAAGAAGCTTTTAACACCCATTAGCACAAATATGCTCCAAAATTTCTTATTTATAGCAGAAATGAGCTGTGGTTCTTTTACATGTATGCTGCAAATTCAAAGCATCCCAAAAATCAATCCTCTTCATGTACCCCAGGGTCCCCACCTCTTCCTCTCCTCTCCTTGTTAATTTGATTGTTTGGGGGTACCCTCTCTGCTTAAAATTCCATGAAATGAAATCCGGTGAATGTACATAGGTAAGATTCTTTTGCACCAATACTGTACATACACATGTAGTCCCTTGGATCATATAATTATCCTAGCTACTGAGTTAGAAGGCTTCAAATCGTGTAATTGTCCTACAGCGGCATCTCAAGTAGCAGGATGCATTGTGG
>JAQQZZ010119935.1:0-29189 GCA_030265115.1 Mopalia vespertina
CCATCCATCCATCCATCCATCCATCCATCCATCCATCCATCCATCCATCCATCCATCCATCCATCCATCCATCCAATTAACCAACCAACCAATCAATCAACCAATCAATCAACTATCGAATCTGCCAGTCAGTTAGTCAGTCAATCAGTTTTTAAGTTATGTGAACAAACAATGTCACATGCCAGTCACTCGTGTGTTGATTGGTTAATGTGAAGAAATGCACAACCAATTTTCTTCAGTGTTGGAAAGCGATCCCAGGGTACAACACCATGCTGCATAATCTGTTAAACCTGCTGAATGGTGCAGTTTTTAAAGGTAAAGCAAACAAAAACCCCAACAAAAGTTGTATTGTGTAGATGGGCTTTATGTTCACTAAAACAGGGCAATTGTAGACTTGCGACACATTTATTACACGAAATATACATTCATGATTTTTTTCCCCCTTCTCTTTCTACATCAACTAACTGGATCATGAATGGAACATTGCCCAACGTACTTATTTATAGACCATTATACACTTATTAACCTTAGAATGGAATTCTTAAATGGAAGCTCGTTATACAGCGTATTGAAAACATCCAGCGATACAGACTGCTGGACCTCAGTGAGCTTAAAAAAACACACAAAAACCCAACAACACTAAAATCTACACCGGCTCCGGAAACTTATTTGACACGAGATGGACACTTATCACGTGACTATATAGGCTCAAATAGAAACGGACGCTGCATGTATCGAATAAAAAAGAATAAAATCCAGTGTTAAAAAGGCAAAATTTACAATGTTAATACCCTTAGACCTGCTAAGTGGATTAGCCTTATAGCCGATTATATAGATATGAGAATGACATATAAAGTTTAAACCTTTTTTTCATACCGAAGTTAATCTTTGCTCAGCATATGCAAGTATAGCTACACAAACATGTGTGTACTCAGTCGGAAGCACAGGCAGTAATTCTCTTAACCTTATTTAGATAGATATTTGAAACCGCATTTTTTTTTTCACATCCGTATAATTTGTATTAAAACAAGTTTACGTTTACTTATATGTGATCCAATAAATTGTACAACACAAACAATAATATAGCAATAAGGTATTTTATTGGTTTTTCTCCGAGTAAAGATATGATATCAGTGTTTGACTGAAGTTATCAGGACACAAATTATAAAGCAGATGTTCAATCAGATTCTCAGACTAAAGGACGGTATCTCAGGGATACGACAAAGCGTTATATTTATCTTCGTTTATTTTCGGCAAGGCGTTTATCGGAGTGTATCATAGAGGACCAAACAAATGTGAACACAGAATCTGTACGTTCTTATGTTCATGGCCGTATCATAAAGATGGTATCGTTAAAGACTTGTGAGGGTTAGTGACGATCTTTGCATGTTATTTATTATAAATGTCGCTAGACTTGTTTGAAGCCCCGCCACAGTGGTTAAAATTCGTACTAAACTCGATTTTTCACAGAGTTCGCATTAATGTTAACATTGATACTGATTTGATAAAGCTAAATTCACTTTTTCGATATAAATCTACATCAAAAAGTACAAATCGGTCTGGAGTGGAAAGCTTTGAACTTGCGAGTTGATTGACAGGCTATCACCATGTATATCTTATCTAACGTGTATACGACGCTTGATACTGAAGACAGCGCCGACAGTGTTCACTGAATATTCTTTATAAATCATGAGAAACACAGACACATGACAGACGAAATCAGATCAAATTCATCTTGTCTCAAACGACTTTAATCGAAGTTTAGATCCACAGTATTTCTTTCTGACGTACAGGGCATATTGGCCTACTTGCATGCGTGCTAAAGTATATCCTGTAGTTACCTTATCACAAAAAGAAGAAAGAAATCAATATGCATAGTATAGCATAAAAACTAAGAAGAAAGAGAAGTCCGTCATGCCAATTGCATAACTTTAAACAGATTGTAAATCAGATGATGTGATAACTCTATATACGAGACCCCAGGGGTGCGAATTGATTAAGAGGGCGGCTCAAAGATTTACTTAGAAATTGGTTGTAATATAAATTTGAGAAAAATACCCAGTAAATCAACAGATGTGGACTAAAAGATCCCTTCCTATCCAGAACACATTGCTTTTTACCCCCCCCCCCCCCCAAAAAAAAAAAAAACACAAAAAAAAAAAAAATGAACAAACAACAAAACAAACAAACAACCAACACAGTCCCCATAAGTCGTTACTACAAATTGTACGTTGAGAATGCATCTCTAGTGATATACAGTTGCAAGACTATAGTTTACTTTTGGCCGGTGACGCGAGAGATTTGCGTTTTGCCGTAGACCTTTTTAAATAAATCCAATCACTGTTAAATGAATTAATTAAAACAAGAGTGTAATTATACTGCATAACTACATCTGCTTTCTTGTGTGCCATGGCTGTATGTGCAAAATAGCCTACGACCGATATAAAATGTAGCGATATGAGAATACTATGTCGTGATGTCATTGTATATACGGTTTAGTGAGGCGATCGTTGTTTGTGTCCAGTTTTATAATCATTGTATATTGAATTAGCCAATTGCAATCGATATATAGAAACCAGACCAAAATAAATAACTTTTACCGTATTTGCTAGTCGAGCTGCATTGGTGATGTACAACTAGACCTGTCTGTATGGCTAGCCTTTAATACCGTTCTGGTTGGCTAATACTGGCCTATAAGTCGCGGTAATATACAAAAGGTGCCTACGTGGTTAGAGCGGTAACCATGAAACAGCATCCACGTATGCAGGAATATATATGACATAATTATATTGATCTCTGTCTCACTGCCAGAATGGAATGAAGGCTGATCCGTATTAGGGAGATTCCACTCCTTCTAATCTAATGACATTCAACACATATTACATACTCTTTCCTAAATACCGAGAGCAATTAAAAATAGAACCTGGGTTCGATATTACCGAATGTAGCACAAGTCAAGCCGAACATTTAAACATTAATATCGAAACACACTGTGAATACGAAAACGAAAAAGAGGCAAATTTGTTTTGGCTACGTATTTACGTTTGACTACATTATTTATTATTTGTTTTGGTTACTTATTTTTCGAGTAAAAAAAGTCCGTTGTCTTAGGCGGTTTACATTCATGTTTTATGATATTTCAGATGGGAAAACCCCTCAATCTGCCTCTTAATGATAAATAATGTTTTAGGTAAGAAACGATTAGTTGGTTTTGAAATACATGTATTAATTTAAAAATTGAATTCAATACACATTGAATTGAAAAATTGAATTGAATTAATATTGTCAGGCCAAATATCCTAAACAGTAAGCTATTTGTGTTCACTTAAAAGTAAAATTCATGTCGTTCGAAGCTTATTAGTAAATTGTTGATAGGGCCGTGTATTATTTGTTCCCCATGTTGTTCGAATTACCAATGACAATCAGTAATTAAAACAACTTATGTCCAGCAATACTGATCTTATAAAATAAATCAAACACTAAAAGGTGAAAAGTTTATCGTTTGATCACAGTTTGCGACTTTCCATGTCTTTAAATGTGCAGGTCTATATAAGTCAGGCGCCTTTCCTCCTTTTAATATATTATACCAGGTATTTTAACAGATATGTCGACAAGATTGCAAATCTGGTGATTTATCAATCAATCATAGTCTATAAATAAACGTGCCCCATTTAGCATTCAACTAAATGTGGTATTGAAAAGACGAAACGACGCGTAAACAGGAAACTTGGACTCGTTCCTTTTCTCCAGGCTCTCTAAACGCTATTTTGACGAACTATTATAGTGGTCGTCTTTCACCAGTCACATGTAGGTAACTCATATAGGTCCATAGATTGTTTGCTTTTTGTTAACTTGAATGGGCTCATTTAGCAGACAGGAAGCGTCCACTAGTGTGAATGCAGAATAAGAGCAGGTCTCATACTAATTCAGTAGCGATATACATTCAACGATACTTTTAAAAATTGCAAAGGTTCCAATTGGGGGAATACTGTACACCACGGTTGAACGCAGTATTCAGAACTGGCGCTAGGCGGCCCCTCTAATGAAAGGGTAACTATTGAATTGGGCATGGTGGGCACTTTCTCTCTTTTTGTCCCATGCCCCATTCATTCAATGTCGGCCATTGCATGGGGACTTTAGAAGCTTGCCAATTGGGGGGATTTGGGTCAAAGGTGTTAGCGGAATGAAGAACTTAGATGGAACGAGCGATTATTTCAATGAGAAGCGGTCCTCTCAGGTGGAAAGAAAGGGATTTTGTGATTTACGGTGAAAGGAAGATGAAAAGAAAAAGAGACAATGCAGTTTAAGCAGAACGCCGTTTTCAATGCCATTAAATGAAAAATCTCCCGAATGGTACTGCACAAAATTGTATGGCTGTACCATTGACATAAATTGCGTCCTTAAATCGAATCAAATCAATCAAACTCTCGCAAGAAAATTACCCTCAATGCGATGGCCATCTCAAACGAACATTAAACGATGCAAGGTCACAGCTCGCACTTACCGAAAAGCATTTTTTGTACATTCATGCAGAAAAGTAAAAAAAAAAAATATAATTATAATAAATAAAGGAAATACATCAACACGTGACGCAAGAAGACAATTCTACACAAATATTACAACAGGAAATAAACAAAACAAAAAATATACTTTTTCTTCTCTGATTTGTGTTTCGAATTCTCATAACTATTCGATTCAAAGTTACACATTCGCTTTTTCTTCTCTTTATGCGTGGTATATCTTCTCTTTATGCGTGGTATATCTTTTCTTTATGCGTGGTATATACGGTTCATTTCCAGTCCAATGATCATTATATTGAAATATATGAATAATATTTACTGTCCACGAAACTTCGCTATGTATGTACCTAGTGAAAAAAGTGAAGTTCTGTCTATTTACTATTGCGTTTTGTGATATACGCAAAGACTTAAAAAGATGGACGTTATGAGAAATCGGGGAACAATAAAAGTTTTGAACAAAGACAATATAGTTTATAATTTTATATGTAAAAGATCACATAAAGCTTTATTTTCAACTGTTGGGTACCTTCAAACTTATCAATCAATATATATAATGTAAGTAACACTGTGAAATATATGTACAAACGTTCTATACATTAACTTTAAAATATCTCTGTACATTTTAGATTTCGGATCCATGATGTCAACCAATATGGCTGGGTTGTAAATTGAACATTTCTAATATTCATACAAGTGTTTAAGTTAATAACATTACATTGCATAGCACGATTTACAATATGTATTGACAGATCAGTTATTCTATCAAACCATCAAATATCATTTCGTGTGGAATGTTGAAAAGTTAAATTGTCAATAACAAGAGGAAGTCTTTATAAAACTTCCATGATTCTCAAAAATATATAGCTTTAAAATAAATTATTTACAATCTGTTATAATATATAATCTGTTATGTACACGATGGCAGCCATTCGTAACGGCTAACTTTGGTATTCGCTGATACGATTGTTTGTACTGCCTCCATCAGTTCTTAAATTAATAGCACGTTAGAACTTCAATCAACAGGGTGCACATCTCCCCCTGATTTACACAATGGACGGTGTCAAAACACTCCTAAACTGCTCGGAACTGGCAACCCTGGTGCTGCATCCTCTACCCGACGCGGAGTGACGTGGGCCGTCTTGGCTGTTCTCTTAGCTGGCAGAACGCATGGTCGATATTTTGGCACATCAACCGGTTTCCCAGAGACCGATCCATTATTTCTTATGCGAATTGAGCATTAGATGACTTCTGAAAGTATAGAAAAAGACATAGAGTTTAGTTATAAAGTTCAGAAAAGAAAAATTCAAACGTAAAAATTACAATGAGGAAATGTCATAAACATATTGTCTTAATAAACGAAATCGGGCTTAATTTTATCTGGCATGAAGGTGAAATGAGTTGAAGTGTTTAAATGAGATTTTCCGCGAAACCTATGAAAAGACTAAGTTTGTTAGCTTTGTATCTTCAAATTGGGACAATCAGACCACTTGAATCTTCTTTACAAAGAGAGAATATCTATAATGATTATTAAAATGAGAGATCAAAATGGTCCGGTAAATCAGACGAAGCACTAACACAAATTTAAGTTCTAAGACTTAGAGTACAGGAACAAATATTGACTAGAAAACATCAAACAAGAAACTAACCTTTTCTACTTCGGAAAACTTGGGTTTGAATTCACTGGAACCAGTTGGCGAAGTCTAAGAGGTCCTCCTCCTCAGCACTTAAATGTTCGTAGGAGGACTCTGAATTAAAACTGGGTGTTGGTGATAAAACCTCCGATCCTGAGGGGGAAAGTCCGGAATCAAAGGGGGAAATAGTGTCGTGGTCCTGGATAAGGGTGGAAAGGTATTTGATATAGTCCACTGCTGACTTAAGAGTGTCCACTTTGCTCATTTTCTTTGCTTTGCTATTTGCTGGAACATGTTCTCTGAGTGTAGCAAAACCCAAGTTAACCTGTTTAACTCGATTCCTTTCTCTTTCGTTTCTCCTGGCAACGGCCTGGGGCTGAGCTTTCGGTAAATTGTATCCATACTTTGTGAAGTCGATTCTTCTTTTACAACGAAGGATTTCTGGCTCTTCATCGGAGTCGGACAGGGATCTCTTTATTCCCCTGACTGATTGAACCTGCTGGGCCACGGTCATCGGCTTCACCGTCACAATGCACGAGTTGGTGATTTTAGCCGATGTAGCAATAGGAATACCATGCACAGATCCAAAAGGTAACATATTCATCGATGTAGACATACTGATGATATCTGGTAAAGTTTAAGTCAAAATCAAATCTTCCTGGCAAACTCCAAAATTGTTGACAACCCCGTGGGAAGTTCGGCGTGTGTCAGTCGTGTGCTAGCGTGTGTAGTACGCGGAAGGTTGTTTGGCTGTGATCCAAATTCTCACGACCCAGCTACTGTTGCTTTGACTGAACGAAGACAACTGTCATACCTGACCGACCGAGACTCTTGCTTTATAAAGCCAGCAAGCCCCGCCCTCCCAGCAGCCCGCCTAAAACTGACAGCCGTCAATCAAATTGAAGATGCGCGCGACCCGCGCGTGCCTGTCTCACTAAACAAACAACTCGGTGCATTGGTTGAGCCTAGAACTTTAATTATCTACCAGTCACCTTTCTCAAAACATAAAGTGATAATACTATTTTTTTTATTTATATATTTTCAAATCTAAAATAACGAATTTAGTTAAAGCTGTTCTGGTATGCATTTTACTTATAAGTTACAATTAACTAGTAGTTCATCACAATACTAGAAGTAAATATTAAATAGACGAGCTAGACATCAATACGACAAAATAATATTTGTCTTTGAAATGTTCTAAACTATAATGAAGAAATACTCAATCTTGATAACGCTACAACTAGTTTCTTAAAGTGAGAAGTCAATGTAGATATCTATGCATGGCGGATTTGATGAATAAAGATATATTGTATTGGGTTCGCTATTTAAACTATACACTTATATACAGCATATGTATATACATACGACATACCCAACTCGCTATCTGATAAAACGCATCGTACGTTATTAATCATATTGTACAGCCTTTCACCGTGTTCCGGTTAAATAAAAATGTAATCTTAAATATAAAACTCGACATAATGAATCCTGTATCCTTACGCTAGATGATAGAGAATATATAAAACGGAGAAAAAGAATACGCAGCTTTGTGACATTTCTGAGGGAAAGGCGACGAAAGTTTAATATTTTTCAGAGAGTGCAGATTCATTTAGTTAAGTAAATGCTGTGTTTTTAACTGTTCTCTAGACTTGTGGTATTTTTACGAACAGTTGGATGATGTTACCGGGCATTCCAGGCACTTCCTACAACTGGTAAGTACAACGTTGTGAAACTTCTTGTCTGTCTGACAAATTTACTCCTACCAAATAAACGCCATCTTTAAAATGGAATATACCTGGATTTAGGTCACGTTTTATTTGCTAAGAACCTATATGTCCAGGAGATTGAAGTACACTGGAAATCATAACGAATAAGTTATGTTTGACTATGTAGGTAAACGTAGGTAAAGATACGAACAGAGGATCATGGTTTTCGACTTTTGAAGGGACAGGTTGTATGCAGGTTGACTCGGGGTCGATGGGGTGCGGTTTATGAGCTGAATAAAGGCGTCGTCTGACCCAATTTGTAGGCTAAGAACTGCTGAATATTTAGCAAATATTCCACTAAAACTGCACCAATTGATAAGTCTAGTCGCGTGGGGTATTGAATGGAACATGAGCCGAAGTTTTAAATATGGAGTCTAGGTGAAACACCGCGTATGTTTACAGTCAACATACCTGGCTGTATGCACACTTTTATTTACTTCCCAGGTGAAATGCTCTTTAAAGGGGAATAAATTCACTTTGTACTCTCTCTTATAACCCTCACTCATCTATATTTAACAAACATATGTACCTAATATATTCAGCATTCCAATAAGTTGAAACATTAAATATTTTCAACTTATTTAGAATGAACTATTCTATTAAAGGAGGTGTTTTACAGGGTTATAAGTTGCTGGTTTCAAGTTGCGGTTCGGGCGGACTGAGCAGGGTGCCCCGAAGGATCACCCGAGCCTAAAGTCCTCTTGTCAGGCAAGACTGATCTACTGACAATGTACCCCTCTCGTTCTTTGTCCCGCTCCCCTTGGAAAAGACCCAGAGGCTTTCTGTAGATAAACGCCCATTTTTCTTAAAGTTATAAAGCCTACAGTAGTTTTCAGGCGCTGTGTCAAAAATATTGCAAATTTAAAATTTGATGCTGTATTTCGTATCATCAATTTAAATCTTTAATTTGCACGCCCTGATCTTAAATATATTTTCGTTACCTTAAAATACGGGTGTGTATATTTTAGAGATTTGTTAACTTATTTAACTGTTGATATGAGGGAATGCACATAAAAAAAATCAATATTTTGATTCTGTGAGGCTGCCTGTGATCGCTTGCACGTGCGTTGTCAAGGGGAAGCTAGAGAGGTGTCGATGTAAAAATCAATATTCGCCATACAACAATCTAGCAATTAATATTAGAACTAAAAATTCCCCTGCTTAACTCCGCCGTGGAATTTCAGAGCCAGAATTAGCATTCAACTAAGTCCATTCGTTCTCTTTGTATACGGATGTCGCGCGCGTTAAAAGATATGCTATTCGGAAGTTGCAATCAACAATTCAGTAATCAGTTAAATTAAATTCATTACATGACATCGCTATTAATTAGGTTATACAAAAGTCATTAAAGTATATTTGTTCGGAAAGCAAGTTAGATGTTTGTCTAAGAACGGCCCAAAAAGACGCGTTAATCCGCTCCCCCCAACAGTGGCTGGTATACACAGCCGGCTTACGCAGCCAAAAAACACTCAACCTTTAAAACAACATATTTCTTTAACTTCGGGCTAATTAGATGCTCATCTCTCTTGAAGGAATAATTAAACCGTTTAAATTGCATTATTTTCATTTTTAAATATATTTCGATATAAACCTTCATAGTAAATATAGACTCATCATGTTTTATATTTCGCATTATTAGTCATAATTAATCTGAAATATCAAATTAATGTGTGTGATTATCTGCACAAATCTCTTAATTTATGCTATTTAAAATAAACTTTTTTAATACAGCAGACCATGTCGCAGCATCGTTTTACATTGCATGAAATGATGTACACGTACAAAATATTAAAACAAATTAACAGATTAACTGATTGAACGATTTCATTTTATTCTTTTCAAATCAGAACAAAGATTCAGTATGAATTATGACATTGACAAGAAAGATTAAGTACTTAATGAAAAAAAACCTTATGAAAAAAAAACTTGGCAAAACTATATTTTCTGAAAACTATCTTGTTTCGAATTTATTTTAAAAAAAATTACTTGCTGAAAAATTATTAACAGCCAGTTTTTGAAAATGCTTAACGTTAATGGTGTCACGGTTAATAGTAGGTTCATATAATTTGTGAGATATTTGTTAATCTATTGACATGTTCCTTTTATGCAGGTTGTAACGATAAACATCCGTTCGTAGTGCACACACTGACTTTATATGACGTTGCCGTAACTTTAAGCTCACCACAGACAGTCATACAGTTAATGTTAGCAGTTTGTCATATTGGTTCTGGATGGTAACTTTTGAATGCCTTGGTCGTGTCAAAGGTTTACGAAAACAACACCTACAAAGGAACTCAACATACGTGCTGACGTGTTTGTTAGGTAAGCATTATCGGCCAGAAGCAAACTGACAAAACATTTGAGTCGACTGGACCCAAAAAATTAAAAAGTAAAAAAGAATTAAACCGTTATATCGCATAATTCTGCGGCCGACATTTTGAAAAATCGATTTGAAATTAACACGTATTTTGACAAGCGAGTGTTGGAAGTTGGAACACGTGCTAGTGTCATCCATATAGATTTTGGAATGGTTTCTTTGGTCCAGCAAATTGTGTAGCCCACATTAACTGCTCATTGCGCATTTTAGACAATGGCATGTTATTGTTTGTGCTACGCATATAGGCTTAGGAAGTAAACTGCAGTAACTTGTTTTCGAGTAAACCGTTAATCCTACCAATAAACTGTTTATTAGGAATTCGAACGAGTGTGATGTATATATAGGAAATGAACTAAAGTTGATTTTATTCGTCAAGCTAATCGTGTATTTCACTGAATAACTAACTGTTTATTCTGAAATTAAAAGTGCTCTATGTTTACATCCGCGTTACCATATATGCATTTATATGAAATGGACATCAGTTGATTTTCTTTGTTTCCAGCTTATTGGTTTTAACACATAACAACTGTTTATTCCGAACTTACAGGAGTGTAACTGTTCTATCATAGTGCATAATACCCATACACATTTAGAGAATGAACTTCACAACAGTAGTGTATCCCACAAACTAACAGCAGGATTTATTCACATTTGTAAGAATCTTAGATTTGTTAATGCTACCCATGCATGCATTGGTTTCGGAAAAATACCCCAATTTTATTTTCTTTGTTCTGTGTGTTCGCAAATAACCAAAAACCGAATTAGAACGGTTTTTAAATTTTTTTTTAGAGATATACTCATTTTAGGTTTAGGAAATGGTCTTCAGTGTATAACTCGTGTATCCCCCCCCCCACCCCCCCCCAAAAAAAAAAAAAAAAAGACAACTGATTATCCGGCATTTGCATGAGCCATTTATTTATTTATTAGTGCATTTAATTTTTTTTCTTCTTCAAATAATCGTGCATCTCTTCATACTAACTGGGACTGGAAACTGAAAGAGAGGCTTTTACAGCTAGATTACTTTCTACCGGCCTTACATGTCTGTGTATATCTGGAGTACGATATATTTTATATACATGCCCTGCATTATAAAATACGATTTAATAAACAAACGATGAACAATGCTTTTTTATTTTAAGCCTTTTTTTTATTCTAATAATATATTGAGCTTTTTTTTCACCCAAATAAAACAAAAAAATTTCGTCCAATTTATTTTATTACATTCATTGAATGTGGAGCTTTAGTAACTATGTTTAATACGTAATCGCGTTTTGGGTAATTTTTTTTACCGAGAATGGAGTGTGCCATGTATAAGTTGCCAAGTTCACCTTTAGCCGCGACCATAAATCTCGTGACAATGCAAAAGTGCCAACTTTTTAATACAATAGAAAAGTTAGGACTTGAAGCTAGGGAACAAGGTTTGACACTTTTAGCTAGTTATTTTTTTTTCTCAGTAAATCTAAGAGGTAGCCGTTAATTAAATTGTGGCAGTGTATCTTAACACACGCCAGGCAAACTACAATACTTCCCGTCACATAGAGCGCTGTACTAGAGCCTGAGGACAATAGCGTTAGCAGGGGAGAGAGGGCTGTAATTCAAAACAACCCGTATAGTCCGGTTACATTTGTCAACCGTAAAACCTAGCATTTCTTTATTCGGACATCGGAATTACACGTTTCATAAAGAGGAGGTATAGAGCCTACATGAAAATACCAGCATATAATCCCTCATTTGCTGCCGAGAACAAGGTAGTCTTCACATAATTACGGCGTGCTTTGTTTCGTGTGCGCGCGCTTTTTGCAAAAACCGTTTACGCGTCGGTTAAATTAAAAACCGAATTACTGATGCATCGGAACGCTATGTGATGAGGAGATGCGCTGAGAGATCGCCCCATCCTCTTGACACTGGTCGGCATCATTGTGAGCCATCTGTCGATGTGTTTTGACGGGGGGAATACAGGCCACGGCGGTGATTTACCTGACTTAGTGACGGACTGTAGCCAGGTAACCCAGCCTAGACACAATCACCTTCTCACTTTGAAAACATCTCCCTGATACGGAAATAGAGTGAGCGGTGTGCCTGTCGGTTGACCCGCGGGTTGGAGGGAACAACCAGGTCTCCCAGCTCTCTCAGGTAATTTCCCATGAATCATGCGAGCTCAGGTGGTAGTGTTTTCCCTAGAGGTCTCAGCCCGACCATCCGTCCATCCATCAAACACCATAACAAAACAAATTCTCATCATCAATCAAACCACACACAGCATTGAAAAGATCCAAAAACCCATTTATCTAAATAAAATCAGGATTAACAGATTACACCGTAATTTTCTTCCGAGAACTAAACCCTGTATCGAAATGCTGTTGCTGGACTTTTAACTGAACTGACAGTTTTGTATTCTCACATCTGTATACGACTGTCAATCCACTCGGAGTATGTCCTAACTCAAGAGCTATACAAACTTTGTGGTCATAAAAATATAATTATTTCACACTTAGAAAGTTTGATGTAGTGCGGTGTAACACGAGTTTCTTTTCATTTCATCTTGATGTTTAAACTTTTTCAAATATACATTTTGAAAGAAGGAATATGTAAAAAAAAACAAAAAAACAAAAAAAAAAAACCTGAAATGGAGTTTTCTTCAAGGAAAGAATGAACGATTTACGTTTTTGAAAATTGTGTTTTACGCTTAGGCTGCTATTCAGAGCTTACAGATATAGCATTTGTGTGAAACAACATACTGTAACGGCCTTTGATATACTTTACAATTACTTATTTTACAATACTGTCATGTGTTACCTGTTCAACATACTCATTCCAACATCCGCTTTTAATAAACAGACTACTAACTGAAACTTTTAATACGGCTGCCCGCTATCAGTGCATACCTGTATGCATTATATTATATATATATTAAACGACTCATAAAAAGCTAATCGAAGCTTTCTGTTATGTATATTTCTAAAAGTTAATCCCACTGGCACAGGGATGTCGATGAATTATAACTAATATGAATAGGCATATTCCGATCATACACAGCAAACTGAGAATATATACTTATTTATTCATTGTTTGTAAGCATAAAATATATAAAAAATCAGTTTTTTTGTTGTTGGTTTAACTCTGTTCGCGAGATTTATTTTATTGTTGTGTTTTAATTCAGATTTACAGTTGTGCCACTTATTTATTGAACATACTGTCAATATAAAGATTAGTATATATGCAATTTGCTCATTTAGTTGCTCAAGTTCTATGTCTCTCAACGATATATAAAGGTTGCGCCCTTGAAACAAAATCGGAATGCTGAAATTTTATGTGTATTTAACTGCGATTGTGATCGACTTTCTTAATGCCATTATACCACAAGAACAGCACGAAAACGATGGCAAAAATAATTATTTAAGAAAACAATTTACAAAGTGGAACGGTATATGGAGTAATATTCATTATAATCTCTTGCCTGATAAACGGGGCAGTCGTAAGTGTGAACTGGATTAGTGATTTAAGGGGGGTCGTATGAACTTAATTACTCTTTCCTTGATGCGACTAATTACTGAACAGCGACTCAATCTTGATCTATTAAAACCACACGAATCGCAATTCAAGAGAGCAAAGATTCCACAGATTACGTCAAATTGGTCATCGTGGTTGTTACAAGAATTAATCTCTTGTACTATACAATCACAGTTAATCTAAATCCCAGTTTGACATCCCCTAAGTAGATCACACCTTCGTTGTAAGACTGGACTGGAGTAACACAATTGGGTAGCTGTGAATGCTGACCCTGTTTGGTCACTTGGTATATCTAATTGTATATCAGATTCACAGAAAAGTGTGTCACACAGAAAGATTGATTGATTGATTGATTGATTGATTGATTGATCGGTGTTTTACGCCGGGCTTAAGGGTATTTCACTTTTCTGACCGCGGTGTATTCCAACAATAATTGACACATACTATTGGAAAGTTAATCTTCTTACTGTGCTAAGTAAAGACAGCATTGCTACTTTTCAAACAAACTGGCCTTAGCCAGATGGCCCAGGAAGTGTGCAATTGTAAATATAATATATATAGTCTTAACACAATTATCAAGGCATTCATATTTCAATTTTTGCAATCGCAATTGTAATTTCAATAAAATAAAAAAAATAATAAAAACCCCACCAAAACATAAAAGGAAAGAGCAGTTGAATGTTGTGAAGTTAATCCAGGACTTTAAAGTACTTAAGATATATAAAACTGTATTGGATATTGAAAAGTTTCATTAAATTGTCGTGACACGAAAAGCCATGCAAATTTCGAATTTTGAAAATGCCTAAGCGTATGTATAAGTTTTCAGGGCTATAAGTTTTCCCACGTGAAATTCTTTAATAAAATTTCACCACTGAAGAGAGCTCAAGAAGACTGCTCTAGATGTTTTCGTAGCCGTGTCTGTCATTTGTAGGCTGTTCTGTTAGGGTTACGTCATGTGGTTAGAGATCCGCCTTGTTTTAACAGTCGATGGCTTCTCAGACGCCTTGTTTGTCTGCAGCCATTTCTTACAATTCAGAATAAGGGTAAGCCTGGGCGGAGTAACACATGTTTTCACCGTCTTATTGTCATATCTTAGCCCAATTTAAACGGATTATACCCCTTGAAGAACATAGTTAGATTGTATAACGTTAAGTTACCGGTTAATGAACTAGAATCTTGTGTTAACTGTCAATGCTTATTTGGAATTCCCTTAATAGCATGCAGCCGTTTCATATAACATATTGCGTGAAATTTTTTGACATAACCAGACATCAAAGAGGGATTAAATTAAATTAAATGTACGTGCAAGCGTTTCCATAAAATTATTATAAAGACATGGGGATATCCAGCCACCCGAAAATATTAAAAATAAAATAATTATCGAATTATCGAAAGTTTAATTGTGACATCTCATATGTCATAGTTGCAGCTGACAAACGTTTTATAACGGGCTATATCGTAATAAAGGCCGTGGGAATTTTTCAGGCGAGTTGTAATATTTAAGTCTGAAGTTTAGCAAAAATTCTGTTATTTATTTTTAATTGAAGCAATACGATTGCTTTAAAATATACACATATAATTGCAAGTTTATGTATTGATGTATTAAAAGTAAGTTGTTTCCTGTTCACTTCCCCGAGTATCTAGTCACTCAACAAATTCCTTGCGAAAAGAAATAAGACGTTTAAAACGAAATGGCCCGTTGTTTATATATATGAGCACGGATATTACTTCAATAGTGTTGTATTTGACGCTTGAAGCCCCGAAAGATCAGTTTGTCTCGAGAAATGGAAGTAGTGTAATTAAAACATGTTGCAATTGTAAGGTTTTGGTAATTTTCGCGAAGACCTATGTTGAGGATCTCAAGAGGCTGGTCCTACTCCTGGCGTAACTTCCCGTCTGACGTTTCCTTGGTTCGCGTTTAATCGTGTGTCCGGATATTGTTCAAGTTTCGATTGTGTCAATACACGCCGAGCTTTGACCACTACATTTTCATTTTAACAATGTTTGTGTTTCTACTCGTAGGGCTTTTCCAAAGGATGGGGATGGGAATGCGGTCAGAGCGCCCTCTGTCGGTGTGATGCTTCGTTGACCCAGCATTTGTAGTTGCATCGTGGGTTCTTAAGAGGGTACAGAGAGCCCGAGCTGGGTATTTAAGCCCGCACACTCTCACACAAATACCCGTGCACACAACAACTGCTATCATACACGCATGTTCTCACCGAATAATTGGTTGCTTAGATACACTGGTTTTATAACGCAAATTTATTCTGAATGGTCTCGACCCCTCTGCAGCACGCATACGATCTACTTCTTCACTTCGACAAACAACCGCGCATCTGTATTGTTATTTTATACTTATACGGCTATGAGTTTTTAAATCCCCTATTCAACAATTTTACGCTATTCATTGAGACGCGGTCATTTCTGTTTACATTACAAGGTGTTTATGAATATAGTAACGCTAAGACATGATTCATCCTCGAAAAGCCTTCTTATTACCTTTTGTCACTTATAAAAGATGCATTTAATGTTAGTCGTGAGTTTCCCCGCTGCAACAGCCGGGGCGAGGTCAATAGGCCGCGTCCAAGAAATCTCCTTTGCGCACAAATTCAATGGAATCGGCTTTTGCTGAAGTTTTAGCCTAAAATTATCTTTTTGGAAGTGTAATTGTGTTCGCGTCAGTTGGTATCGCTATGTTAGCACAATGCTCCAAGAATTCTGATCAAAGCAAACAGACAATTTAAAACTCGACCTTCTAATAAAAGAAGTTTGAATGGCAGTTAAAGGTATTGTACCTTAGAAGGGACCGTTCACATCCCCATCCATAAATAACCGATTGCAGTGGCCTTTATTCGGGCAGCCTAAGCGGACAATAGGCCGATGTATTAATGAGGATGCGTTGCGGATGAGATGCAGATCTTGGCACGAAGGAAGCTGACGGAGCAACGGTAGGGGCAGGATAACATCTCATAAGTCATTGTGCAAAATTTGGTCTATCAGGAGCCCTAAGGCGTTTAACCGTCACTCGGACTAAATATAGTAAAGCTAGCGTGAGAAAGACCTGCTTCTCTGTTAAAATGAAGCCATTTATTACTCTCCTCTTTACGTCCCACAACAGTTCTCACGTGTATTATTTTCCGACAAAACACTATAGGCCTCTCACTATGCGGTGACACCATTATATTCCCGAAAAACACTCAAAACATTTCATAATGAAGCTTTTTATTGCCTTTTCTGCATCAGCTTCCAACACATAAAAATGCCAGGTTATGTAAACGGTAAATCGATGTGTTAAACCAATGTTTTACGGCGCTTGGACGAATCTAAGTTCTATAAATATATATGCGTTCAAGAAACGAGGTATTAAAAGCGCATGAGTCAATATAACATGGAGGATGCACTCAAAATAAAGACATTATTTCTTCTACTCTTAAATCTTCGCAAAGTACATATTTGATTTCTGCGTTTTGGTATATGTTGAAAGTTTGTGTATTTTATTAGATTATTTGGTTGCATTTGAATATCAATGGAAATCCATGATAACCTTTACTAAGACTTTGAACATGTGATCCCTGGTCAATGATTAAATAAAGGACAAATATTATTGAAAGGTGTTGAGCAATAATTTGCATTTTGTAAAACGTGCTCGCGGGTGGGTGGGATGGAGCTTCCTGTTGCCCTGGTGCTCTCAGAGCTAAGGGGCAACATGCAGCCGATATGTTTGTGATGTCTTTCTATAATGTCCTGTGACTATCCTGTCTCGTCTTTGTTTGTTGCCAGCGGCGTCGAGGGTGGCTTCCTTCCCTCCTTGGTCTGACGTGCCGTAATGTGGGTGAAATTACCGAAAGTACAGCGTTAAACCGTAAACAAACAAACAAACAAACAAACAAACACATAGTTTACGAAATTAATATCTTTCTGCGATGATCAAACGAATGACACTAGAACTGATTCGCCGACACCAGATGAATTTAGGATCTCATGCCACAAGCCATTTTTAAATAGTCATAGCCTCGGAATTTAACATTTCTAAATTATCTTTTTATATTTTGTAAGGTTATCAAAAAATAATAAACTTATTGCGAAAAAGAATATTAACACTAAAATAAATTGGTTTTATGCGTACATTCGTACTCGCGCTCAGCACCATTGGTAAGAGCATTAATCGATTAGCACAGCGCTCAGCAAATTTTGTGAGAACAATTTCAGGTTGTTGGGCTTAGCTACATGGGTGTGATCAATGACTGGTTGACCTGCTGCTCAGCAAAACTAGGTATGATCAATGATTGGTTTGTCCGACGATCAAAAAAACTGATTAGCGCAATGACCGATTGGTCCATCTCTGGTGAAGCAAATAAAAGTTGTTACTGGTCGGGCTTAATGGGTAAGAGCAATTACTGATTCCCCGGGCGCTCATCAAAATGGACAAGAGCAATGACTAGTTGGCACAAATGACTAACGCCTTGGAATTGCTGGTTTCCCTGGAGCCCAAATAATACTAACTGGTTAACCCGCCAGCAATGTAAGTTTTGCTCGGTGCTCGTAAAAGTAACGACGGGTTAGCTCAGCAGAATGGGTTACAGCATTGACTGGTTAGCCAGGCGTTCAGTAGAATGGGTAACAGCATTGACTGGTTAGCCAGGCGTTCAGTAGAATAGGTAACAGCATTGACTGGTTAGCAAGGAACTCAGTAGAATGGGTAACAGCATTGACTGGTTAGCAAGGAACTCAGTAGAATGGGTAACGGCATTGGCTGGTTAGCAATGCACTCAATAAAATGGGCAACATCATTGACTGGTAAGTCAGGCGCTCAGTAGAATTGGCAAAATCATTAACTGGTTAGCCGGGAGCTCAGTAGAATAGGTAACAGTATTGACTGGTTAGCCGGGCTCCCAATAGAATGGGCAACAGCATTTATTGGTTAGCTGGACGATCAACAGCGTGGGTAGCAGCAGTGACTGATTGTCTGGACGATCAACAGCGTGTGTAACAGCATTGACTGGTTGGCCGGACGATCACCATAGCGGGTAGCAGCGATGATCTGGTTTTCGGCGTGATCAACAAAATGATCCGGATCGAAGACTGGTTGGATATGTGCTCAGCATACAAGATAGCTGATGGCTGGATGGCCGGGTGTTCGTAATTACAAAAAATAGATATATTAGCGTTCCAATAAGGCAACCACAAATCTCTGCTCTGCGGAGTTAAATTGTGTGCTACGTCACCGTATATATTGTCGTGTAGTCTACCTACATAGAAGCTGCATACTTTTAGATAATAAACTTCTGATACTGCATGCATAACATATGTTTACGAGTATTATTGTGTGTGGTGACTAGCCATGTGTCTTCTGTATTACCAATCCAGCGAACGATTAAGTTGGCGGCATAGGGATTCCAGGAAGATACACGGCTCCCATGTCCGTGGAATAACGATAAATATGACAAATACGACCAAAATAAACAAAACATGCAGCACTATTTTGTTATCAATCACATGCAGATAAATTTCGGACCGACAGTGTTCTGTTTATTAGAACTGCCAATGCACAAATCCTGCGATTGCTTAATCACGAGAAGAAGAATACAAGCTTAACGGATATACTTGCACAGAGCGTCTTAAGGAACGCGAGACGTTAATATACTTTATTTAATTATACTCTAGGTAAAATTTCGTTCAGCTTGATCATACAAACAAAAACACATTATACCGCATAATTATGTTTTTGTATATTTCTTCAAATGCAGTGCGTCATGTAAACATATTGTAAATGCAAAGTTGTGGCATAATTGATTACTTTTCGTCCATGCAACCGGCAGACAAGAAAACTTAAACTTTCGTGTTTTTTCCCATTAGGAACGCTTCACGTTAGCGTCAACCAAGACACAAAAGACATTAGGGCTCGAGAACAGTAAAGCGTTTTGGTGGCACTTATAGTCAACTAGTTGTCAGACTTACAGGTACATGGGAACCCTCGAAAACTATTAGATACCCACAATAGGTCTCGTGATAAGAATTCGGGGGCAATGGTGTCGCCTCTTCAAAGGAAAGTAAAAGTTAACTTCCTGTCTTGAACTAGAGACCGCAACAATGCTTCTTTTCAATTTCAGAAAGCCATGTTAACGGAAATGATAAAAGCCAGGCCTACTAAGATGATGGTGCGCGTGGAGTTAGTACTGCTCTACGCAGTCGACCTTGACTTGTCCTTCAGAAAAAGTCACCGACCTCTGACCCTACACAATGACCCGTCGACAGAGACTGGCTACAAAAGACACCTATATTAAGCCCACCTGAAATGTACCGCTACTTCTGCCCAGTAGTCATTCAAAGAATCCCACATTTTCAAGGAGAAATTCACACGATTCGCCGAGGCCAATAACAAAAATACAATACATCAACACCGGAGATATGTGAGCTACCGATTCCCAGGGAAAATTTAAGTCCCTCGGTCTAATAGTGAACATTACTAATTGATGGGATAGCAATAGAGTAGGTGACTGGTATCCGCTGACCATGGACATGACCAATGAAATGAAGTGGTAAAATCTGAGGCCAGTTTCTCAATTTCAAGATGCAACAATGCAGTCTTCCGTATGACTGAAGATTTCTTATTATTGATCACAATGTTAGATCTCATTCCAGAGACCAGTTTCAAATGTGAAATGACATTGGTAGTGAGCTTGTTTGAAACTGTGTACATTATAAAATAAGAAAAACATTATCAGCCATACACAATATTGAATTGGTTTAACCGTATGCAGCATTTAAATGGATGGACAAACTGCTTCGATATCAGTCATTTTGCTATCGTTTTAAAAAAAAATAATATTTAAATAATATTTAGAAATTAACACAGATTAGAGCAGTTGTTTTATTCCTGGTGAAAATGGCGTGGCTTCAAACGAACGACTTCAATTCACATTTTCCTTTATCGGTTAATTTATATTTTTTAAGCATTTGTCAACCTATAGATATCTCCGTTTCCTATTGCTAACAAATCTACTGTCAGTTCGATCACGATTTTACGGGCACTATACATCTTTTAAAATGTTATTTTTCTCATTTTTTCGCCATCGTCTTTTATTTACAGTTTTGCTTGCTAACACCTACGCAGCGTACATTGGCAATGAAGGAGGTTCTGGTGTCTTTTGGAGCGAAAATAAACTTGATGAACACGCAATGTTAGTTTATCAAATATAACGATTACATTGAAAAGGCACTGTATGTACGATTCAGCGATTTGTGTTGAAATAAGTTTTGATGTTTTGAGGAAAGCTATAGAAGATGAAAACTCTATACGGACCATTGGAGATCTTTTCAACTCCATGGACCAAAGATCACCGTGGATGGTGTGACTTATCGGGAGAGATCACGTCTTATCAAAGAGCACGATAGATAGTGGGGCAATACCCTTGTTATCATGCGGCAATATCTGAACAGTAAAATTGTAAGACACGGATAATTAGGAGACATTTGAAAACGATACCATCGGAAGATTGAAAGACACTGAAATGGAACGACAATTAAAATTGAACCGAAGATAGAAGGCGTGGTGAAAGTCTATAGTTGAAAGTGCGAAGCTGTGAGAACGCCTATCTACAAAAGCACCAGCAAGTGTGGGCATCGAAGACTCGCTGAACATAATGAGGTAGCGGGCCAGGCGGTGATGCGGAGCCGAGCCTTTGAAGTTCCTACCTATTACCTGAGCTCAGGCAATAATTAGTGGCGATACCTGCTGAACGGGATTCCGTAGCCACTCACTGAGACGACTAGACTTCAATGTAATACCCGGCGCGTGTCGTATACGCTCTTATCTCCTTGCCTAACTGATGAAATAAGGAATCACACGGACATATATTAACCCCCACAAGTTATATAAGAACCGGGATAATGGCTCTAGCAAATGAATACCAGCTAAAATTGGAAAACCACGCCACGTCTCAAAGGTAGATAAATGGCAATTCCCAAAGCATGTAGTTTCAGTGTATTCTAACTATTCAAACCATTGTGCGGTTTAGTGCTGGTGACAAGTCAGCCACGAAAGGCATAAAATCCAAGTTGTTCCCATTCATGGCTAGATCTAACCTACATCAAATACGTCAGTCAAACAGCCATCACATTCACCGCTGTTAATTAGTTTTAGTTTGTTGTATAACTGTTTGTCACTTTTACATATATTAAACGACGTTTATAATTAATTTCCTGCGTTTTGAGTTTAAAAACAGCGATTGTCAAGATAGGTCAGAATGAAAAGTCCGTGCATTAACAAACGTTCCTTACATAATGAAAATAACCGGGACACTTCAAAGGAATGATTAAGGAAAAATAATATGTTTTTCTTCTCAAAATTAATAATTAAATCTTGTCCAACACAATGAAAATTATATTTGATAATTATAGCAAGGTGGAAAACAGCATGAAGTATACCTGTTTTATTGAAGGTGTGGAATTAAAATACTAACTCGGACAGATGTACTTCTCTAGTCTTTTGATTAAAACCGCCCGTTTACATTGGTACTATAATTACCGTCCCTAAGTGGAATCACCTTCAGTACACCTGGATGTAAGTATACCGTTTGTCGGGGGGCACACTTTTCGTGGTGTCGACATAATTTGACGCTTGTTGCGTTTCAATTTAACACGCCGTATAAAACATAGCTGATTATACTCCATAATTATATGATGCGGATTAAACAGCAAGTCATGCGTTAATATGGGCCCTATACCCTGTTCACCAATCCGGATTTGCAAATTTTCTATAAAAAAATAATAAAAATAAAAATAAAAAAACAAGAAATAAATATATATATATTTTTCTCTCTTCATTTATTCAAAATATATAAGACAATTGTTCTCTCTTCGTTTATTCAAAATATATGTTAAAACTGTTGTACAGAATTATTTTGGATGGCGTCTTATCGCCAGTATAATAATTCAAATTGTTCTGATTATAACGGGCAAATTGCTTCAATCATGGAAGTAAAGCATGCTTTAGTTCAATACTTCATTGGTGGGATTTTTTTTGTAAGTTTAAATACCTGGTTCAATGTGTTGTGATAGAGGCATGGTTTTTTGTTTATTAAATGAGTATAGAAGTCGTCATAAAACTAGCTTACGAGCTTCGGATTCAGGACTAGGTATTGTTCTACATGTGTACCTTGTTAAAACGCGCAGTCAATTCGGTATTTTATCAAACGAATACGACCATTTTACATGTAGTTCCAAAACCTTCATACAAGGAAACAACAATTGTATGATTATTATTATTATTATACAATTATTATTAGTATTATCATCAACAACAGAATAGTGATTTATCTGATACATGGGGAGTTTCGCCGTAACAATTATGTTTTTTAAAGCGATTTTTTTCTTCTGGTTCCCCATTATATCTCCTAGTGTGAAAGTCTAACACTTCAGGTGCTATAATTTCCTGTATGATTTATTGTATATGTATATATGTAACGTACAATGTGGGTCATATTGCATGGATTGTCTCTATATGCTCAGTAAAAAAAAAATAAACATATGCCATTTAATTTCCGTTGTATGGGAATAGATCAGAAAGATGGCCGCGATAATGCCGATGAATGTCCGACTGTTCAATTATGGCTTATTTCAGTAATTTATTACAGAGAATCAAATTACCTATACCTGAAATTAACACCTATATATCTCGGCATCGACTAATTATAGGCCGAGTTCTTGGACTGTCTGTTTGGCTGCGTGTGGACTGAGCTTTGAAGTATATAAACCACATACACTGCTGATCTCATCTAATACGTGCATCACTTGAACCTTCCCATTTCCCTGCTGTATGTAGAAGTTAGTGCTAGAGTTACAGGTTTACAGTGAGGTTTAGTAACACTTCTAAGGGTTAGGGTTACGTTAGAGTCAATGTACTGGACATTTCCTACCACTCTGAGCTCATCTGAGTATAAGACATAGTATGTTCCGATCGTAGACATACATTCTTTACTTAACACAGGGAGACAATTATATTGTTCAACAAACCACTTGAGATGTAATAGTTGCCTTGGTGTAGCTATTTACTGTTAGAGTACACGTTATATAAGCTTACATTTGGGCATTATGTTAAACATTATTCCGTCCGCCTGACGATACGTCGATCGATATATTAGTCAATCTATCGATATGTCAATATATCAATCGATCAATCAATCAATCAATCAATGAATCAATCAACCGACCGACCAGCCGTCCATCTCTTATCTGAAATGTATTGTGCTCTGAAAGTGACTTTTCCTCTCGGTTCATGACGTGAACATGAACTCTATAATGTCAATGAGAAATGAAGGTGTTGAAGTGTTTAGATAATAATCACTGTTTACAATTCTTACGCATATGGCCATTATTAACACCAAGGACCATACCCTCGAAGCCATTTTGCTGTAACACGTCATTAACAAAAAAGTAAAAAAAAAAAAAAAAAACAACAAAAAAAAAACACTTGGAAAAAAAAAAAACTTGCAAACAAACATCTATGACATGAGAAACCTTTCATCTTTGTCTGAGATGTGACTACTCGACAACCGTCGACGAGCAGTAGAAACGTACGTTAATTATCCCACAACCATGAGATGCAAACATCTGCATGTGCCAAGTTTTCATTGCGTTAATTATTTAGATTTCAATTTTTTATTTTGAGCCTTAAGAGCCGAATTTTTAAAATTGAATTGCCCGGGGTTGATTATGAGTAGGTCGTAGTTGATTTTTCGTGCCCAGTTTTAGACCCAAAGGTGTTTGTCTTGAATATTAGTAAGTATGTACAAACATACTATATCACAGGTTAGACGTAGTTGATTTTTGGTGCCTATTTTAGACCCAAAGGTAGTTTCACTTCCCACAGGAAATGGTCAGGATTCAGAGTCACAGATTTAAATCGATTTAGATCGATGTACACACCTACATTGTATAAAATATATTTTCCATAAAACCTACAAGACTATAATATGAAATGGAAGAACGCCAAGGCGCAAACAGTGTAAACGTAGTGTGATATGCATGCGAAATTTAAAAAAAACGTAACTCTTTTAGAAGGACATCAGCCCAAAACGAGTGGCCAATATGATGTGTAGGGACGAGGCCCTGTTAGAGGCATAAAATTAAATACCTGACCAATGTACTACTGACAAAAATCAAGTGTTTCCAACGATCATCTTAGAGATAAAAATGTATAGTTCATTAGCGAAACATTGGTAACCTAGCAGTTTATTTAGTTCTTTATAAATGCTAGAATATGAACAATCAATGTTGTGTGGGTGTATACCAGTAAGGGGAAACTTTACTTTAATTTGCTGGCCTTTGTCTGATCCAGTGCGCGTGCCCCAGACTGGGCTAGATCCACCTCTACCCTGGCACCTAATAATTTGTTATATAACCACAGCAAAGTGTATCAAATATCATTACTCCATGCTTATAACACTTCTTCTGATTCAGTAAAATTGTGTTGGACAAGGGTTATAACAAACTTCATAATACCCTGGCACTGAGTTAGAAGACAATAACGCAGAGTTGTCGCCACGCGGATATAAAACTGACGTATAGTCAAACAATAAGAGACCCTTTAATAGTTGGTAAGGTAGTATTTATTGGATGCACACACAATGCTATCGCACGCGACACTGGGCATTAACACCAACTATACAAGACTCGGGGATTTTTATCTATGCGAAATGATCTTCCAGTCCGCAAGTTCAAAGGCTCTCTACAAAGATCAACTGTCATAAAATGAACTAAGCTATAATAACACACATCCGATTGATCTGGCCGAATACTGAGTTTGTTTCGAATTTTAATTTCAAGCATTCCAGAGCAGAGAAATGAAGCTGCTATCTACGTTTAGTGTTTTTTGTCCTCTTCTGATGTGTGTGTTGTAAGTATGGGCGGATTACATGCTTAAACAATGGCAACAGATACAAAACAAGTCTGTGGGAATATTTTCTTTATTAAACTTTTGGAAAACTGAATTAGGTCCTCACGTATGGGTATGTTGTGAGATCAAACACGTAAACTATTGTTTTCTTTTTATTGTTTTGGCAGGAAAGAATTCAAGTGTTTCACAAGGGTCAGACTGTGTTTTTCACACGGTATGCATTCACGAACAATCCATTAACGGTATATATTAGTGGTTATGTGCTTCTGATAGCATACGCTTAACATCGGCACATTGGCGACAGTGTCAACCTTCATCATGGGCGACTTACATGAAACCACAAACTATGAAAACAATCATACGACAAAAATTACCGGACTTTAAATCAGCACACTTTGTGGCAGTTAGTTTACAAGAAAAGTACCGTTAAGCAAACTATACGTGTAAAAACACATAGTTGAAACATAAGTTTGTCCATTAGACAGTTTGCCGGAAGACCATTGTGATGCAAACTCAAAGGCAATCTAAATAAATACTAGCATCGTTCTACAGCTCAAGTGTTTTCAATCAACCAACCAACCAACCAACCAACCAACCAGCCAGCCAGCCAACAAACCACCCAAGCTACCAACCAACCATCCATCCAACCAACCGACCAACCGACCCGTCAATCCGTCAGTCAGTCAGTCAGTCAGTCAGTCAGTCCCTCAATCACTCAGTCTGAGTTTGATACACCTCATGCTAACAGAATGAGAGACGATGTAGTGTAAGGTTGTCCTATCCAGATACGCTCTCTTACGAAACTCGATGGAAACACATCTCACGAACATAAGAACTACGTACATTCCAATTAACGTTCAATGTTGTGTTCTATCGATATTAAATGCACACATAGTGTCTTAACCGGCTCGTTTCCATGTTACCTCATTTTAATGTACATTATTAGATTTCCACTTAATAAGGTTTTATAATAATGGTGGCATATCTACCAGAGGATATCTTACTGTGTGCTAATTTTTCACTCGGCATTACAATGACTGGGTTAATTTTTTGTTAGCAGCATTAATGCGTTGATCACGAGTTGGACACCATTGTAACCTAAATGTTCAATTAATATCTTCCATTCTGAGCGACATATATTGTTGTTTTAGTCAAAGTGACTGTTTTTTTTTTAAAATACCGTTAATTGACCACTCAGGTACTGGTTATCATATGCATGATCACAAACCCATGTCCATTATGGACACCTAAATTCATTTTTAACAACTTAACGATTTTGAGTTATTCACTGTGCGGAACAAACCAAGTGGAAACAAAATTATCTCAAACTTTAGAAGAAAGTTCAATCCATTTCTCATGGAAAGTCATTGGTCGTTTAAAAAAAAGTCGATGTAAGGATGTTTTTGCCCCCCCCAAAAAATGTCCACACTGTTGAGTTTTCAGCACTTAAGTGTAAGAGATGCAAAAATTGCTCACTCCGTTTAGTTTTCAGCACTTAAGTGTAAGAGATGCAAAAATTGTCCACTCCGTTCAGTTTTCAGCACTTAAGTGTAAGAGATGCAAAAATTGTCCACTCCGTTTAGTTTTCAGCACTTAAGTGCAAGAGCTATACAAATCGTTCGTCATGTGTCGCCACGCTGGCTGCCATTGCTTTTGCTTCTTGTATTGGTGTACAACGGATTACTCTTGGTATTCACTTATATAACGACGTATTGTCCATCTTATACTCTGCCTTATTTAATACCAGTAGGAAACTTTGATTTATATTGGGATATTCAGACACGCTAACAACCGAGACACGACAGCGCCACCATTTGATGTTGTGGTGGTGGCCTTGTGAAATTGATATTTCAATGAGAGAGCTGTTTGGTTGAGTGGCTCACTCAATCACTGCGAGGCAAAATCGTGAGTGTAATAATGAAAAACAGCAGTTTGATTGAACGGGGTATATCAGGGGAATAACCTTCAGTAAGGAATTAAACAGGAAATTTTATTTTCATACAAAAGAATTAAGACTTGGTTGGGCAGAATGTCAAACCATTCGGTGTACCGTAGATGCTGGTAAAGTAGTTTGGCAGGATATTGACTATATCATATACACATTCTAAGAGACACTGTTTATTTTAATTTCCCACCGTCATTGTTCAATAGCATTATTTATTGGCGATCTAATTTCTGTACCAGACACAAGCGTTACATTGTTAGATTAAAGGGAGAAGGTATATCCTTACAACTCAGTCAACAAACGAGCGTCTAGAGAGAAGCGTTGCACAATGAGCCCTTGTTTCTAGAGCACCCTTATCAATATCAACTGCATCAAAAAATATACCTGTTCAAAATAGGTAATAGAGCGGACTGTGGGCAAATGGTTAAAACTCGACCTGTCGTTTAAGTATCACAGCTCGTGCGGCACTGTGAACATTGTCAACCGAGAAGGATATCAAACTGTTTCGATAACTGATACGCCTGTGGAGAGTAGGTTTACACGAATGGGGAAATGAAACATCAAAAAACCGGGTTAAAATGCCCTCGAAGAACTCCAAACGTTCCGATATGAGGTGTATCGATAACACATAGACTGGTCTCCACAATGACCCGGTAAGTGCCAAACCTTAGAAAACAATAACACGCTGGCACGTTCTGTCAAAGATTCGCGTGTCGTTTTCAAATTTTACCTGCAAAATTCGTCCTTAAAGAAACGGCTAATCGGACATGATCAGCTTATCTCAAATATACAATAGTCTACAATGATACACACCGACAAGTTTGATATCCGACACCACGTAGACTGATTATTTAACAATGGCGAACAATTAAACATTTCTTACGATTGAAAAGTCGTGAATGCTCGCGATGTTTTTGTCGGCTGCTTATTCCATTTCAATGAAGTTTAGAAATGTTTTAAAATACTATATTACACAATTAAAGCAATACCTTGGAAGTTTAGCGACCTTTCGTCTATTTTAATATAAATGTCTAAAAATGTACCTGTATAACACTTTAAATAGCGAGGTATTGTACTTCAGATGACTTGAATATCGAGTCCATCATATGTGAGACTAGCATTTTATGTACATGTATTTAATTGAATCCAATAAAATCAAATACTTCTTTTTACAAACGGAATCAACTGATTTAATAAATCCTTATTTTTTTCCAAAAGTATTTATTATGGTCTGTCAACTGGGATATAAGAGATTTTCGACGCGACTTTTCAATCCGATATATTGTATGCTATAAACTTGGTAAGAGAATTCCACAACGTTAATATATTTTCGAATTAATTTTCCCCACTATTACAATACACGCATAGCATATAAACTTAAAGCGATACTCCCCTCTGCAATAAAATGCATATATGTAAAACGAGCATAATTTCTTGTGTTAAATTATGCTCTCTAATTTTCTAATGGAGCTATATCCATTTTATAATTGGATCTTAAACATTGGATATTGCTTAAACTACAGTCAAATTCATCCACGAGGCCA
>JAQQZZ010119936.1:0-14665 GCA_030265115.1 Mopalia vespertina
GCGTAAATTAACCATGTGATATTCTCAGTGTCCGCCATTTTTTCGTACGATAGGTCACGTGAACGGTCACGTGATCTGCTGAACGACAGTGTTCTCAGCCAAATGCTTATCGTCTGCGCTGAACCATTCAGTGAGGCAACAGCCTCGCGAGGTCGATAGCTGAGCATTTGGCTCTCGTCTGCGGCAGGCTTAAGGGGCAATATGGAGCTGGTTTGTTCTGGTTTCATTCATGGAGGTTGTCAGGTGCTCTCAGAGCTACATGTAAGGGGCAATATGAAACCAATCTGTTTGTGAAGTCTTTCTATTGCGTCCTGTGATTGTATTGTTTTTGTCGTGTCTGGTCTATGTTTGATGAGAATTGTGTCGAGTGGGGTTTCCTTCACTCAATGGGCTGGCTCCCCAACCTTAAGTCTGCGTTCAACCGAAATCAAACAAACACAAAACATCATTCACGGAGTAAAAATGTACACACTTAATATCTAAGGTTTTGGGTTTGTTTGTGGCTTTATCTGGTTGGTTACAGGTCAAGATGATTTGTTTCCTTCTCCCAGGGGAGAGAAATAACATATGGCATTAAACCACAATCTAAGAAACAAACATGTGATTTTTGTTTTCAATAGAAGAAATGTTCACACAGCATAGAAAACAGGAGTTATGCTTAGCCTTGGGTCACATATTTGTTGAAGCAAGAATTTCAATATGTTTTACATTGGTGATAATATGATGGTTTTTTTTTTTTTATTTGAGGAAAAGTATATGCATTTATATAGGAAATTTATTCAAAATATATAGAAAATTACATTAATGATATTTTATTGTTTATTTCTAGTCTTATGACAATCTGATCATATCCTCTATATATCAACTTTCTCTGAAGCTGAAGACAAACACTGATCGGACATTAGAAAAATTAAGGTTAGTGACTTGAGAAATTTTTGTTCCATAGTAACTGGAACATGAATTTGTTTTACTTATATAAACAGATACTATTTATTCAGAAACTTCCCAATATTGATGTTATGGCTTTTGACGATATGGATACAGATATTTGACCTTGTGAAGGTAACACCCTTGAACTTTATTTAAACTCAGCTCGCAACAGAAAAATATACATGTAGATCCTTCAAAAAATTTTGTTGGATTTCACGAAATTCTAGCCTCGGTTTAGTGGTTGATTTGTCTGCTTATTAACCCAACTTCCATGTACCGTCCACGGGTTCAAGTGTTCCAGTTGAACATCCGGTATACGAGTGAGTCACAGGGGGTTTTTACTAGGTTTCTCTCGGTTTTCCTTGGATATTTAAGCAAGAAACAGTATAATATGGACGATCTGTGATCATCTGTCATCATATATTAAAGTGAAATACAATGTACTCTTGAGTAACCTGTCTTCGGTAGATTAAAGATATTGCAAAATGTCAATTTACACGATTATCAGAAATATAGTTCTGAAGTAATGTTATATAAACTATAGTTATAAGAACTTGATTGTCTTTTATTGTAACACATGTATGCATGTTATAAAACGGAGGTTTCTTTTCAGTTTTCCAAAAATTGGATAATACGGTTGATCAAACTTTAGTTTAATAACAGAGCCTTATCTTAAGTTGATAATAGACATTGTGATTTGTTTATCATAATTTATCATAATTATCAGGTTGGAATTTGTTTCCTCATGTCCTGGTCCATATTATTAAATATAGGAACAACAGACTTTTCAATTTGTTTTATTTATGAAATGTTATACATATCACTTGTCTTCCATTTCACAGAGATAATCGTAGAGTGAGTGGCAGCCCGTCACCAGTATTTGAAATGAACACTCAAGCCACAGCTGGAGATATTCCTGCTTGGAATGCTGCTAATCAAGAGTTGGCAGCTATTTTGAAAAATTTACGGAAAATGGATCATCGTATGCAGGGTATTTATATTTATTTGGCATATCATACATGCACCATAGTCTATATTCACAATAAATCTTCATAAACATTTTTTTTCTCATGTTTTCAATTAATCACCACCCAATCAAACAAAAATGAATCAATTAATCACCACATAATAACCTAATTTGTGTAAACAGAACCAATGACCAACTCTTTTATCATCAGATGTATTGCGAGCAATCACTGGTAGCTAATTAACTGTCCTCTCTATTTCTTTACTAATACATATATTTTTTTTTATGTCTTTATGAATAATAAGGTACTGGAATTAAAGACTGCCTTTATAGAATGCTATAAATGGTTTCTCATGGGAAGCAAATAGTTGTACAGTATGTACTGATCAGTACTTCCTGTCTATACTTAACTCTGGAGGAGCAATTTTTTTCCAACACAGCAAGCAAGCTGTTCTATTATGAGTATACCATTGCAATAAAAGCATCTTAGATGAGAAATTAGTTAAACATGGGACTTCCATTAAACACAAATCTTTTCTTACTTACTGATTTCATGTCACTATTAAAAGAATATTCAGTCATAATATGCATGAGAATAACCTACAGTACTGTTGAGTGATTGACTGACTATTCAAAATTACCTGATGTTGGGGATTGTTTTATCTTTTCAGTTATTAACAAAGCTTTATTCCCTGGTGAGGAGGGTGGAACAGAGTCTGCCAGACTTACCCACCGTGAGAAGAAACAATATCTACAGGAAATCCAAAGAATCCATGAGTTAGCCGGCTTCCGACCAATAGATAACCCGGAACAAGTGTGGAGGGTAGCGGGGGATGAAGAAACCGAAGATGTGGATGATAACACATCAAACGTCTCAGAAATTGAAGATTTGGTAGATGAGGACTTTTATTAGGAAGGCAAAGAATCCTGTGTGTTATTAATGCTATTCATGGTACATGTATCATCATGAATTGAGAACTCAAATCTGAATTTATACTTTAGTTTTTGCTGCCATGTGTACACGCACTCCTATATTTCCATCTGAGTTATTTCTTAATGACTGAAACTTTCAGTGACAATATTTTCTTATAGATGGAAAAAGAACAAATAATTCAATGTGATAATTTTTTCATTAAACCTTATTTTTTCAACATGCAAATATTACTGAGATTTTTAGGCCAAAACCGATCCAAACAATTTTTGATTTGTGGGGTTTGTTTTAAGACCTTATGGAGGAGAATTCAAAATTTGGTTTTATTTCTATTCTGTTTTGTTCATTGGCACTATGTCCAATTAAAATTGTGTTTTAGTTTGCAATGAATCAAAAAAACAGTTATTCTTTTGACCCAGGAAATCGTGTAATTAACAAAGAATAGGTCCAAAAAATCGTGTAATTAGCAAAGAAAATATACAGAAAATCCAGTAATTGACAAAGAATTGGTTAAATGAGCAAAAAGACCCATCATGATTCAATAAACCAGTTTTTATCTGCTTCAGATTGGTGGTTATAATCATGGTCAAAGCAGAATAAATTTATTTTATTTTATTGAGACATAAAGTGGCATTTGTATCAATGTTTACATTGTCAATATAACAGAAAAATTCAATTTCCGAGTGGATTGTGGGAGAAACATATTGGTTTCATTTGTGCTCTTGCATGAAGATCCTGTTTGTGCGATAACTTCTCGCACAATAATGTAAATGCCATTTAACTTTACACCAAAACTTATATGACATAGACAAACCCCCACAACTATAGAAAATATTTACCTGAGAGATACACATCATTGATTTAGATTTATTATGTGGCTAAAGTTCTAAGAATAAATTTATACTGTTTATAGTTTGATTTATATTTTATTGGACAAGATTTAATATGTGCCAAAAAATAAAAAAATAAATTGATATTGGGTAAAGTTTGTATTACAGACAGAGGGTTCATATCTGCCTGATAGCATTTGTGACAGCAGAAAATAGATGGACTGATAGAAATATAACAGTACTTTAGTAATTATAATTTTCAGCTCTATTATCAAACACAAGGGTTGGAGTGATGAAACAAACTGCTAATGGCTATATTTCCAAACTAATGAGGTGGGTAGTTGGTAAGGAGCTTCCTGGTGCTCCCAGAGCTATAAGAAGGACGACACAAAGTTGATCTGTCTCTTATGGCTTTGTATTGCGTCTTGAGGTTATCAGTTTGTTGCCAGTGGCGCCGTTTCTTTCATCCATTGGGACGGGTGGTTGGATGGAGCTTCATGTTGCCCTGGTGCTTTCAGAGCTAAAGGGGAACAAGAAGCTGATATGTTTGTGAATCTTTGTATTGTCCCGTTATGTTTTTGTTTGTTGCCAGTGGTGTCCGGAGGATATTCCTTCACCCATTGGGCTGGCACACCGTCATGTGAGTGACATAACCTTAAGAACGGTGGTAAACCCCAATCAAACAATCAATCATCTATTGGGCTGACACAATGTCATGGAGGTTAACATAAATCCATCAAATCAAATAGTCCCTGGTTAACTAACAGAATGTCAACTTTTAAAAATTTATCTAAACACCCTTTAAGATAGCCTGTATCTTTTCCATTAAATTAATACTTTGGAAATCAGATAGCCATATGTCCATAGCTGATAGTACATGTATCTCATGGTTGAACCTTGGGCAAGCTAAGGTCAACAACTGAGCTACAGAGCATTACAATATGCTGCAATCACATGGTATTTGTCAAACTCCTGCTTCTGTCCAAAAGGTTGAAAAACAGGACAAAGCTTTAACTCCACAGAGAAGATAAACAAATTCCAGTAGTCACATTATCATTTTCAATAATCAACAAACATATAAGGCCACAAGATCTAGTTAGACGATTTTGTTTTGAAAAATTGTCTCTTTTTAGACTTAATGATTTTGCTTTGGGGTGAAAACACTTGGCTTAAGTGTGTGAGACTCGTGATTCCTTTTATGTGTGACAGACTTAAAGATCAACATTACATCTGATTCCTTTTGTGTGTGTAAACCAACACCTTTCTTTTCGCACCAGCTGTTGGGCAATGCACGTGGATAATGTGACATCTTTGTTACATTGATTTGATCTTTTGATTGTTAAGTATAAGTCATTGAAAGCTGAAAATGCAGGTAGACATTGCAGACAGGAACAGTGCTGGCCACCATTGCCCTTAAGCACTTGCTTCATTATCTTGAATAAAAAGTTCATTCAATTGACAAATCATATTATATAACACTGCTCTTAAATACCAAGAGAGGAATGTTCCATCCATACATACATACCATATCCTTTATGTATTCCTGGGCCCCTTATTCATAAAGCTACTTAAGTATTACTTAAAGTTAAGAATTATTTAGCCCAATTTCAGCCTGTTATTTGATCATGAAAAAAGTTAAATATGAAATAATTAAGTTGACATTTTATAAATTTTACTTAAAATCTTTCGTTTAGGATTATACAAGATTAAGCAAAAAGGTGTTGAAGTATTTAAAATGATGTTCGGAAATTCGCTAAGTCTTTCTTAACTTTAAGAAATTTTTAAGTAGCTTCATGAATACATAATTTGTGTATTCCTGATACTCACATTAGATCAAACAAGTTAGATCCATTGATTCACATTCATTAGTGTTTTTTTTTTATTATGTATTCCTGGCAATGAATACAGATCAAACAATGAGATTCATGACTCATTAATTCACATTCATTAGTGTGTTATGTATTCTTGGCAATGAATACAGATCAGACAAGCTAGATTCATGACTCATTAGTCCACATTCATAAGGTTTTTTATGTATGCCTGGCAATGAATACAGATCAGACAAGTTAAATTTATGACTCATTGGTTCACATTCATAAGGTTCTTTATGTATGCCTAGCAATGAATACAGATCAGACAAGTGAGATTCATGATTCATCAATTCACATTCATAAGGTTCTTTATGTATTTCTGGCAATGAATACAGATCAAACAAGTGAGATTCATGACTCATTAATTCACATTCATAAGGTTCTTGATGTATTTCAGGCAATGAATACAGATCAAACAAGTGAGATTCATGACTCATTAATTCACATTCATAAGGTTCTTGATGTATTTCTGGCAATGAATACAGATCAAACAAGTGAGATTCATGACTCATTGGTTCACATTTATTAGGTGTTCCAAGTCCGAGTCACACGAAGTTTGTTTGCTTTGTTATGGTCTCACTTCAGTTGTTCCCATGTTTTCAGCTATTAAACTTCCTGTTAGGTTTTAGGGACCATTGCTCTTTTTACTGTGAATGGTGGGAAAGAAAACAGGTTTTTGTAGTAGGTCAGAACCAAGAGAACTCCTTGCCAAATTAGATTAAGTCCGTTGATATTTAAGAAGAAAATGGTTATACAACTTGGTGCAACATTTCATGGTTGCCATGGTTTCAATTAGATTGTATTTTTATTCAGTTTTCTGCAATTATCAACAACGCGCAATGAAAAAATTGATTCTACATTTTTCGAGTTTATACAGCCATGCTAATTGATATGTAAATGTTATGTCACAATCCACACTTCTCAATAAATTTATACCATTCACGGACATGTATTTATCGTTAGTTATAGCATATCAGAGTAGAGTGTGAATTTATTAATGCAAGTCAATGTGTCCATATGATTTCGTTTCTTTTTATATAAAGTTTGGTGCAACTTGAGATTCATTTGTCAATGTTAATGAACATCACATAGCATGGTATTCAAGGCCAAATTATCATTTTGCTGTTATTTTCTGGACTTTATTATTGCATATTGTATCGTTGTAAATTCTGCATATCTTATTCCGTCCTTTAGCTTTTTTCATGACACAAATTAGATTTTGGGACAATTGTTCTAAACCCTTGTTACTTGAAACATGCCTTTGTTAACTTGATAAATGAACTTTTTTACGCATTCTTGGCCCTGATATGTCGACCCTCTTTGTCAACATTTTTAAAAATGTATGGAGGATTTTGTATCCCCTTGAAATAATGTCTACAGACCATCATCCAGGACTGGTTAAAGAGCTATTTGGGAACCTGTTCTGTCAAAGTCTGTCATTCTTCTACAGGCAAAGCAACGCCAAGTCAGGAGCAGACCTGCCTATCCAGAGTATTTTCTTTGCAAAATTTATGTTGAAAACAACAATATGACATTAAAATACACACAGAAATTTAAATTCAACACTATGCTGTAACACAAAAAACACATAATGGTGAGAAAACACCCCTAAAAGTCATTTTCTTGCACACAAACTTCTTCCAGGTTTCCTCAATATCGCTGGTCAAACTGGGTGAAGGGTTCTCCACCAGGCTAATGACTAAATGTCAATCTCAAACTATTTTGATGGCTCCATAAAGTACATTTATTTCATTTACATTTTTTTAAAACATTTTTTATCTAATTTCACTTTGGAATTTTGTCAGAAAACCCAAAGATAGTAATAAGTGTGGCATGTCTTGGTTGCATCGGTGTTGCATTGGCAGGAAGAGGGGGTCAATGAGAGGCTTTTTAATTTAATCTCAACCTTCTGACTTATTTCTGATGCTATGGAAAACATAAACTTGTGTTTGTCAGAAAGTGTTTATATTACCAAAGGTATCAAACTTTCTTATAATTTTCTTCTTGCCACACATTTTTGCTTTCGTTTCTGTTACTGAAGTTGCCGAAAAATCAAATTTTTCAGTTTTTTGAATTAGACAAGCATACACTGTACATGATTCAGGAGTTGTATTAATAGGCTATAATGTATTGAAATTGTCTCATATCGATTTGCAGTACTGTATGTATTTTGTATTACAATTGCTTATTATTTTCACAATATTTTTATTTGCATACATGTCTATTCCATATGATATTAAACAGTTCAGTTTTGCTATACTTGTACATTGCCGATTTTCCTCTTGTAGCAGATTAATGTTTTTTTTTTTGTTTTAATTTTGACGTTGATCTCAGTTGTATGAATAGAAAGTTCAAATAGTGTAAATATTAGATTATGCTTCATTGTATTTGTTCTATATGCAAGCCTGTACCAATGTATAATACCATATTTTCTGTTTTTGTATGTATAGGTTATTGAAACAAAGAACAGATTACTGGGAGTAAAATGAATAAACATATTGAACTGAATTTCTTTAGCTACATGTAATGCAAATGTGATATGTTTATTATTGTTAATACATGTAGCCAAGTTGTTGAATATTTTTTGCTCATTCAAATTTGTATTTTTGCTTAGAGTAATTTTTTTTCTTTCTATGATGCATCAAACTTTAAAGGTGTGTATTTTCAGAATATTTAGTCAGAATTGTTATTTATGTACGATCCTTCCTGAATCCCTTTGCTGCTGTTTTTTTTTTTTTAAAGTGTAGTTTCTTTAAATTTATCCTGTGGCCATTATTTTGTAGTGTGATATTTTCTATTTTGTTTAATGTAAACAGGGTTTTAGGATTAGCTAAGGATACTATAGTCCTATGGTAGACAGCAATGGACACATTCTATCTTTTCATGGAAGGAAAACTTAAGAATTCATTTATCAATTGCCCCCTTTTTTTCCTCCAAAATATTCTTTTTAGGTCCATCCTTCACAAACTGGGCAGCTAGAATCAACACCCAATCCCTCTTAATCGTAATCCAATATGATCTTTTCTCTTTGCAATGTTTTGGTGCTGTAACATATAGCGCCCAGATCTTACTGGATTATGATCCTTCGGTATTTGATTGCGTAAAAAGTTATCTGGAAGTTTTAACATCAATTCTTTCGTAGACAAATAATGGAAATTCACCAGGGTAGTTATTCAAGTTTCCCTTCCATGAAAAAATAGAATGTTCACATAGCCATGTATTATAAGGCTATGGTAACCTTAGTTATGGTGATAGGTGGGGATTTGCTCCCTTGTGCAACGCTTAATCGATTTATTGTGGGGTCTTGCCCTTCAAATATCCACCTTCTTTTGTCATATTTTGCATGCTGTGGCTGCAGTATATCTTGTGCTTATTCATTGCCAGTGATGTGGATCGTGGTTTCCCTCAACTGGGCCCTGATTCCACAAAGCAGTTGAATGTCACAAATTTATCAGTTTAGAATTTGGACATTTTATGTTTGGGCATTATTATAATGATGTGAGTAGTAATAACAGGTAGAATTTTAAAACAAAATCAAAGACAGATGGCTTAAATTTTAAATTTAGTTTTTTGCCGTACGTCAGAAAATGCTTTGTGGAATCGGTCCGTGTTCAGGGGCGAAATAAGCTGAAGCTGTTGTACCTTTCTACACAAACACTATCAACATGTTTAACTTTTTGCTGAAGCTTACCTTGTGGCCATACATTTCTCTATATATGTGTTTAAGTGCCACATAATACCTTTTTTTCTTAAATGATTTTTTCCCTTCAGTTTACATACTTTTGGTATAACAGGGTAGTTCTAATACCACATTTAGTAAACTAAGCAAAAATATCTCATATTTAATATACCTCATTTTCTTTATTCTCTTGCTTAGCCATTTCACATTTTTATATACGTTTCAGCGGTTTCATTCAAGGCTTGTAACTATTTGTACAACTGTTCATGATGTTAGACCTTCCCATTATCCTGTATTTTGTCAAAACATTTGTAGAGAATATGGTTGCCAGACTCTTTTTTTTTCTACGTTTATTATTTTGTGAGAAAAATTCCAATTTGTACAGATACCTTGCATGCTTTATTACAGTCTAAGCTTTCATTGCAGCTATTTCATTATTGAATATATGCAATGAACTAATAATGTGGAATTTATTTGTTGCAAATTACAGCTAGTCTGCAGAGAGATTTTAAAACCCCCTAAATTAGAATGAAGTATGATATGTGTATTTATAGTTCGACAACTGTGGGTCATTTTCAATAAGATTATTTATTCTTCAGGTCTTTTCCCATGAATTCCTCCATGCTTTTTTTCTCTATGCCAATATATTTATTACATCCAATAAAGTATTTGCTTTGGAAATTGAAGTGTTTTGTTACGAGGTGTGTTGAGAATATTTATTCAGTGTTAGTAATATTGAGTAGTCAGGTTTTTAAAAAAATATCCGGGTCAATCGTACTCTTACTAATAATCAAATAGACAGAAATCCTTTCTTTATATCCTCTGATAAAAGCATGCCTATTGTTCAAATATTGGCAGAACACAATTTAAATCTTGTATAAGTTGTTTCCAGTCTTAAATCATCATAAAGAATTTGATTTGCTGCAGCCTTAAATGTGACAAACATCTGCAGTCTGGAACACCCAAAATGAGAGGACTAAATTTACCCGGTTCACAGTAACCATGCCGATCTGCCAGACAAGCAGCGACTTACGTCGGCAGATAAAAACAAAAAAATTTGTATAAACAGCCGCTGATCAGTGAGCGTAGGTTAATAGGTTCTTCATCAAAGTGGGTTAAAAAAAGGGAAATCACTCTGAAAATCAGGCTCCAAATAATTTGTGCACCAAAATTATTCTATCAGGCAAAGAATAGGATTTTCGTCAATAACCATATGTTTAAAGCAACATGTATTGAATTGCTGTAATAACTAGAATAAGGGAGACAACTCTGTAAACTGTTCTGATGAAGTTGAATTTCAGTACGGTTTGGTAAAATATATATTCAGTTCAAAGTTTTGTGAAAACGTTCTTCAGATATCCTGTAAACAAACGACAATAGTATACCTCATTTAAATTTCATCTTATTTGCATGTTTTTGTTATGGGCACTATTTAGTGAATATGCAGACCAACCTACGTTTTTGAGCAACTTCCTTTGATTGTAGCCTACTCTCCTTGGTAAACATTGGATAACCATATGCGCTATACAGAGAAATTTGCTTCAATTGTTAGTGAAGATTTCGGTATAATATATCAAATAATGTAGGGGACTTTAGGCCAAATAGCATTTAATGGACTGGTCAAGTCCCCAACAAAGTTATATTACTTCTTGTGGCAGACTGACCAGTCTTTTAACTGTGACATGGCTGTCATATAACTCCTATTTACAAACTTCAAACAATTTGATTGGGGGTCTTACATCATATTCAGAGTTCACTTTCTGTTTTTGTTTGACTGGGATGGAAGGCCATACCATCTACCTCAACTGGCAGTGAATATCATCTGCAATAAATCTTATGTTGGTTTCCCTGCAATAAAGTTCCTGAAAGTGATCTTTCCATAGTGATCCAGTGACCATTGGAGTTAAATGTCATACTAAAGGTTAGGACACTCACATGATAGCCTGCCAATGGATGAAGGAAACCAGTGTTTCGATCAGTGGCAACAACCAATGAGAAGACAAGAGAGTCTCAAGACATAATACAGACACCACATATTGATATAGTATTAATTTTGAAGACCACCAAGGCAACAGGAACCTTCCTCTAGTTGAGTTCAACTGCCAGTATTCCGTATTAAAGCTAGTTTGATTGGGGTTTTGTATCGATGATGGATTGTCCACTTCCCACGGTTCCCTGCTTGAATATGGTAGACAACTGGGAGGAAACCTTGTAAGAACCACCCCCACTATTGACAGAGCCACATAGTGGGGTTTGCGCACATACCTGCTGGTCAACAAGCAGACTCCAACCAGTGGACACTACATCGAAGTTGGATAATTAAACAGACATCCTAAGCCCTGGTCCCATATAATGAACACAAAACTATCTCACACTCGCACCAATTTGCTTCTTCTCTTGCTCCTATTACCGATATTACCGATGTATGTACATAAATAAACAGAATACTAACACAAACTGACATTTACTTCTGGCACATGGAATTTATTTACACAATAGTATATTTTACATAACATTTGTTCAAACATGTAACCACGAGCAACAGAAACCTCTGGATCTAATAAACCTTAACACAGGACATCTGTGAGCTACATTTGTTGTGTTGTTTTTTGATACCTGGAATAAGGCACAAGAAGCTGAATAACTAGTATGAAGTAGGTCCTCTGCAATGAACATATTTTGAAAGGAAATGCCCACAAAATTGTATATATCCACCTCTCTCCACTCATTTTTAAATAGTATTCCTTTGTTATTTGTTTAAACACTTACAAAGCTACAAGCATGAATGAAAGTCAATTGTCCATAATCAAGAAAGCTATTGATCTGTTGTCTTAACCGGATGAAGGTACATTCAAAGTTGGAAGTAAATAGGTGAATTGGTTTCCACATTATAGCTATCATACCACCCGCTTATATGTTTAATAAGTGTGTAGGCTAAGTTCTTACTTAAGACCATTTCGGTCAAAGGGCAACCATAACCCTATTTAATGTGGTTTATTTAGGGATCTGGACCCAGTTTCACGAAGCCAATTCTAACTCAGGTGAAAATCAGCCTATATGGTATTTATTTCCTATTATCTATTTACATAGTGTTATTAGGATTTTAATCCTCAAATATCCACGGACTTAATTCAAAAGTAAGGGATTAATTTATATTTCAAAAACTGCTTTGTGAAATCGGTCCCAACAGGCTATTGCATACCTATTAGAAACAATGCAATAACCTCTATAAAGCGAAGTATTCAGTATCTGGAAGCCTGTCCAATTAAAGGTATGTTTTCAAAATTAATGAAAATTTTATGACGTGTGATAAACATAATTGTATTTATCCACATGTACTCTTCTAATTTCTAAACGTTTTCTAAGGCATTGTCATCATAAAAGTTAAATTGTTTGAGGTTTAAAGTCAGGATACTAATGGTTATTCCAGCTCAATTCGTGGAAAAACACCCCAACATGCTCAAAGCTCCCAACGCTTTGTTTGTCACTATTACTAGTATTAGGCATAACAAATGGTTGATTGATTGATTGGTGTTCTTCGCCGTGCTTAGCTTAAGGGTATTTCACTTATGTGACGTCGGTCCATTCGAACAATAATTGACACTAGCACAACCAAGATGTGAAGGGTTTTTATAATGTTGGAAAGTTAATTTTTCTTCAGTGCAAAGTAAAGACAGCATTGCTACTCTTCACAAGAGCTGCCCTTAGCCAGAGGGTCATAACGAAGGAGTCCTTCGGTTTACAAAACTGACCAATCACAGAGCCTAGTTTGTAAATGCTAACAGAAGACTTTCCCTGGAGAGCCAGAGTTTACAAGGGCACTGGTTCTTAGTGTTTCTGAGCATGGTTTGCCTTAGACCACTTGTTCCAGCCTAAAGCATTCTCTGTTGTGATGATACCTCCCAATCTGCAGCAAAACATTATGACACTGTTTGATAAAAAGTACCCAAAATATTAAAAATAAATCATGTTCTGAAAAAGGTTCAGATATGGCACAAAATTTAAGTTGAATAGAAAACTAAACAGGATCAATTTGTAGTCATTAGATGTAGAAATCAGCAGTGCAACGAAGTTGGATCAGTAGGCCGACTCGCTAACAATTAAACCCCAGTCCCTGGCCTACATGTACTGATACAGTACACATAATATTATTCTGACGATATACATGTACAATATTAATTAATTTGAACCCTTGCTATTAGCTTAACATAAGTCATTGTACAAGGTGATACAAAATCAGTATATAATTAAATCAAAATAGCGCTGCCACATTAATAAAATTCATGATTGTTTTAGCAATATGGACGTTTCATAACATTTTTTTGTGTTCCATCTACCAAAATGAAGGATAATTGTGACCAATTAATCGTGAAATCTATTTTTTGTTGTAAATAATTGTGGAGTCAACCATTATGATAAAGACAGCACATGTCTCCAGTAAAGACAAAGGAATGGTAACATATCAGCTGTTCTCTAAGCAAACCCAGCACTTTATGAGTCTCTGTAGATGAAGGAACAGAGTTGATGACTGAACACATGTCAGGATGAGCACACTTCAGTATGAACACATGTATCAGGATGAACACACATGTCAGGATGAATACACAAGTCAGGATGAACAGTTTAAACAGAATGCTCTCTCCATGCTTTCATCATAACTGAAAATAGATGTAAATTACACATTAATATTTTATTTGTTTTTGTTTTATTCTGTTTAACATTGTAAGGTTATTTCATTTATTTAATAAAGAATGCAAAGATCATTTTAAAAACATGGACACCCTTTTTCATAACTTTTTGGGACACAAAATGATACATTATTATTCAAGTTTTTAAAATAAAAAGTAATTTATTTACATTTAATTTTTTTCAATGGAACATGAAAGGCTTAAAGTTGGCAATTTTTTTTCTTAACTTCAAGAAAGACTTCAGTAGCTTTGTGATTAGTATATACAGGCCCAGGACTCTAGAAAGAATACAAAAGTTTGGGACTCGGATTGATTGGTTGGTGTGTAATGCAATGCTTAAGGGTATCTTTTCTTATATGACAACAGTGTACCTCCTCACAGTAAACAGCCTTAACAGTAACACAATTTGAAATGATGGGACGTGTTATATACATGTACAAACACTCTGTTGGAAAAGTAATGATTCTCAATAACCAAACCATCCTCTGAGTCAGGCACAAAGTCGGGAGAATAAAATCTTAGCAACCAAGGAAACTCGCCAAGCTAAGTGTCATGTGTGACGGTCTAGGTAGTGGAAACATAATGTTAAACAGAGGGGTGTCTCTGTGTCTTTAAGAAATTTAACAGAGAAAAATTCCCCCTCTCATCCCAGCATCTTCGGAGAAGATGTGCAGGATGGGAGGAATTCTTTGAGTATACAAGGCTGAGGCCTTGAGGGGTCACAATGCATATTCATCATGCGGTCAGGTGGCAACGTAATTTAACGAGA